>JAAOAY010000486.1:0-134034 GCA_013396255.1 Fusarium sp. NRRL 25303 | reverse complement strand
GTTATAAATAAGCCAAAAAGGTAAAACTCTACTGAAAAGAAATAGTAAGTATAAAACATCTATAGTCAAGAAGGAAGGGGAGATTAAACGATACTAAATCATGCCTGTGGCAGAAGGTGAGGGTATTCAGATGGGTATAGGGATCAGTTTGAGAGTGGGCCTTGGTGTTGTGGCATGAACACCAAGGTCCGGAATAACCAATTCCCGCTAATTGGGAGGCTCGAGATCCTCACGTGTCACTAATTCTCTAGTTGCTACAGGTAGCTAATATACTGGCTTATCTCTCGACTAGAATTCCGGAGAAGCGTATATCCCGGCCGGAGACTTGCCGAAATCTGACCTTAACAACGATTTCTAAGACCCTCGGCCTCTCAGTGCTGGTTACCGCGCTACCACGACATTTCAACTCAATCAAGCAATATTCATAGGCGCCAGCTCGGGCATGACCCTTTTCTAAGTTCTCTCGGCTGATTTAAGCTCTCAGCTACAGGTTTCAACGGCAAATAACACTTCTAGCTCATAGCTTAGATATTATACTAAGACGTCTAACTAATTACTATAGTATAAGGCTAATAAGAGGAAAACCTAGATAATGACTCTTTGGCCGGCCTTGGAGGGATATAAGAAGCTCCAATCCCTCGGCCAAGGAAGGTTAGCTCAACACTACAAACACCCCGCATGGCCCTTTTCTTTGTTGGCACCGGCATCACAGCCGATGAACAGACAGTGGGTTTTGCAGTGCTAGTTGCAACCTACTGCCTTTACTTGGAAAGGCGAGAACTCTACATTCTAAAACTGTATCACAGCTCGCTACATCAATACTTACTACAGTACCTCTTACGCATATATTGTCGAGGTGCTCCCAACGGCGCATCAAGCCACAGGTAGCGGCGCCACAGCTTTCGGGATCATCTTGAGTACAAAGGCGCTTTCCATGGAATAGGGCTTCGAACCCTCAATTCGATTAAGCATGAAGGACAACTTGAACTTACGCAATTTGTTCTCTATCCCAGGTTCCAGTGGTTGAAATGATCTTGGTAATTATCTTTTGCTTGAACAGGTTTATGGCTAACGAAATGGACCAGCTGCCGAGGTCTATAGAGGGCGAAGTTGGTACCCTCCCTTTGCAGAATGTCAGAGAAACATTCAAGAAACGGCTGAAGGTGTCGGATTCTGGTGTAACGTGGAGTTTGGAGATATACTCATCAAAGAGGCCGCCTTCAGCGTTTCGGTCAGTCCCAGCAAGCTTGGTAGATAAGAAGTAGCTCGCGCTCTGAGACTGTCAAGCAGTAGTCACGTAAACTTCAGTGGATTCGAGGTCAACTTTAAGCCATAGATTGACGTCTCAAGTAGGTGATATGCGATGACATCAATGCGGATGTGCCGAGAAGCCGGTTAGCGCCTGATATTCGAGCCCGATGTTTTGGCATGTCGCTATCAAGCTTGCTCATTGGGCTTCCACTTACGAGGCGATGGCAGAGGTATACTAAATACCCCTAGATCGAGGGTATCCAGTAGGTGTCGTCTTCGATAGTATCCACAAGCTGGAATCAGTAGAGTAAGTGGTAGACTTTAGAACGCCCACAAGTTAATTGCCACGGCCACAAACGCAGACCGACTGAAGTCAAGCTCGTATGAGCGCCCGCAAAATAGTTTGATCAGCACCACGCCACCCCCCAATGGTGCGATGTGAAATATCAAAGCGCAATTGAGGTGGGAGGAGCCCAAAGAGGTAATTATCGGCCTTATGTGTCAAATACGGGTAGAGCTGAAGCGCCACCAGCGGATGGAATTTTGCCCTGAACGTGGACAGGTGTAAGGCTAAGGGGTCTGATGCACGCTTGGTGGTTACGGCAGAATAGTTGCGCGTGGAAGGGATAATAAAGACTAGCCCGCATACTTGATTCCCTCTACACTGTGATTCGCTTTGCCCTCAACGAGCAGAAGATTAGAATGACCTACTCCATCTGATCTGGGTGGGAGCTCAAATCCGCAGAGAGAACTAAGCTCGCTGTGGTATTTCACGACCGCTTCCCTGCAACGTGAAACGATATCGAGCCTAGACGGAATGTGCAGATATTCAGTGATGTGGCGTTCTTTGGTGGATACAGAGAAGGGGAGATAGTCTAGCCAGGGACGAAGCTTGGCAACCTTGATGATTGATGAATCTGGGGCGACTGACGTGATGCCCCTTACCGCGCTAGGGAAGGAATAAAACATGAGACTGGATTTGCTGGTAGATCGGCGATTTCGATGCGCGCCAGCCATGTATCTTCTGCCACGAGTGCCATGGTTGTCAGTTAAGCCCTACCCAGAACCGTTTTGCTCGATCTATCGCAATGCATGCCTAATACGTATTAGACTATTTTCAACAAAGCTTGCTCAAGGTTCGGTGGATCAATGCTTGATTCCGATTGGAACGATTCCTGACGCAATATCACGGTCTTATCATTCGTATCAGTGGCCCAAAGCCCGACCTTACGGCCAGCGAGCTCATCTATATACTCTTTAGAAGCGCCATCTCTCAACTTCGGAATTGCAAAGCGGGAGCGGTGTGCTTTAGACTTATCATAGACTGTACGGGTCTACGTAAGGAGTGTGGCAGACAAGGAGCGAAACGGAGTATCTTGGAGCCTCAAACACGTGGGAGATGATGGCTTATCTCATCGATACATACGAGATAGATGAGTGGCTTGTTACACGGACTTGGCTAGTTGTAACCGGTACCGAAGTCCCGAATACACTTCCCAGCCGAGAGTGCCGATTATCCTAGCCTCAGCAACCTCATCCAACTGCATGTGAGCGGAAGTTCGGCAGACGCGGAGGTTTTCTACCATTGATGCCCGCGGAACGGTGGGTATAGCGCGTCGACTTAGTAAAAAGTGGCTGCAGGCTAGCCCTATACTAGGGTTATCTGGCGGATCAATTCCGCCTTGTCGCCTTACGAATCGTCACTAGCTCTATTCCCGGAGGACTCCAGAAGCGCATGCTGGCACAGCCCAGGTATGTATGCCGTCTCCCTTTTCCTCTGGTCGGTATAATGCTTCAGAGACGAAGATAATGAGGGAAATCTTGGTTTGCTCACGGCGATTCCTGCATTGGGCTATGATCTTCGTCACGTTTTCTACGTGTCAAACCAATACTTACTGATGGTTTGGTGTTTGGGTTCGACAAGCTATAAAGTCTACATCTAGGCCATCTACTATCACACCAGTTCACTCACCCGCTGCACCACTACTCTTTCCTCATGGACAGCTTTCGAAACATTGTGTCAAACATCAGTGACCTGGCTGACAAGATGTCGCTCCCTCGTGCTGATAAACTATCTCTGATGGTTCGTAAGAACGGTAAGTATAGGCATGCACATATGTCTTCTCCCGCTGACGCAGACAAGTCCGTGATCAATTTGAGCAGGAGAAACCAAACCTAGAAGCCAAGCTCTCAAAGGCTCTCCTGGGCGTTTCGTGGACCATCGATGTTGACCCCTTGTCAATTTACCCGTATGCAGAGTCCTCATATGCCAAGAACAGCTTTGGAAGTATGCTTAACGAGTACGTCTAACTCATCCCCACTTCTGTCTACACCTTGATCCTGATAACGTTCCAGGTACATCTCTCGAGCTACTACCTGCCTTGACTGGTCTCAGGAGTCTATCAAGTCCAACGTCAACACCCTTGCCTCCGCTCACGTCCTGACCATCGAAGTTGACCCTTCCGCGACCTTCAAATACTGTTCTTGCGATATCAAGGAGGGAAAACTCCGAATCCTCGTCGCTCCCACCGGTTTAGGCACAAACATCAGCGAAGCTGTCGCTGATAACAATCTGAAGAAGGCTCTCAATGATGCTTCTATCAGTGGCGGAAACAAGCTGAGCTTCGTTGCTGAAGAAGGACTCGCCAAATACTGGTATCCGAACAAGAGCGAGATCGAAGCCAAAGTTGCCAAGATCCTTGGTCAACCTGTCAAGCTCGACCCTCGGCTGGAGGAGAACTACGCAGCGCTCAAATCCGAGAGCGAAAGGCCTGGCACGACACTTATAAAGCACTGGGAGAACAACTTTGGCAATGCCGTACACGGTTACTTCAATGGACTTGTCTCGCAGTTAGAGGCACAGAAGTTTCCGGGTGACGACATGCTTCAAGAAGGGTTCTTTGATGTCGTCAGCAAAGCTGAGATCGCCCTTCGTACTGTGAGCGCATTGAAGAAAGGGAACTACAACGAATCTGTAATCGAAGATGGTGTTCTCTACCTCCAGGTAAGTTAGCTCAGACTGCTACTAGCGACGTTTACTGATCCGTTGAACAGACTACTCCTGGCAAATGGGCTACTAATGTTCAAGACGCTGGCGCCAATATTTCGGATCTCTTGTAGATAAAAATGGTGTTGGATCGAGATGAATATACACATCATTAGCCGTCGGGGTACTGAAGTTGTGAGATTTATCCAAGTAGCACATTATCTAGACCAAAAGAGAACATTTTATTGATAGTGTGAGAGTATTTGTGGTAACAGAGATATTTCTCTTGAGTTATCTATTGACCTACTGGTGAACCTGCTGAGGCCAATACCCTGTGCCCTATCAGCTGGGGTGCGAGCAGACACCCTTTGTATCAGTGATGTAGAGCACACTAAAACAGAGCTTGAGGTAGGTTCTGATCCGTCCCCCAATCTGGCCATGGCAATTCTTTAGAGAAGCACTAAATGGAAATGGCCCTTGTATGAGTTTGGCTAGGTTAGTGAACTCTGTTTAGGCGCCTGTCGCCCGCACCTCGTCGCATATTTTTGTCATGCACGAATGCTTATCTTAGTGACTACGCTCTTCTTTCCTTACACCATCTCCACTCCACCGTGCACAAAGCTCCAAATCGATCAAAAGATACAAGCCAAGTCAAAGATTGATCGTCCCTGCTACTAAGTGAACCTATTGTTACCTTGCGTCAAGACATTGCTTAGAATTATAGATAGATCCAAGGCAAAGTGCAAATCTGCAAATCACTTATGCCAAACCTCTCATAGTATTGCAGAATGGCCCTGGCTCTGTGACTTCTCTGAGGTAAACCTTGAGAGCTGGGCGACAATCTAGGCCATGGAATCCCATGATCCCATGCCGCTTCTGGAACCTTCGTCAGCTCAAGACAATATTAATGCTTTCAACTGGCTTGTAGTTCAGAACAAGATCATTAACTATAGTCCGAGGGAGGTTATTGCTACAGGTATGACCAAGCTAGAGTTTACTTACCATGAACTTGGCGAATAAAGAGTGAGCTGTCCCTAAATACCTGAGCTGGCGATCAAATTTATTAGATGTTTACCCAGAAAGAGAGTAGAAGTTGCTATACATCCACCTGTAGGTATAGACCGCTGAGCCTTCAGGTTGCAGAGCCGTCTTCCAAATAGTACTTGCATAACTTCGGTTGACCAGCGCCTGGCATGCATTGCCTTCCACGCTCTGTCCACCGACATCAAAATCAATGATGTCAGTTTTGATCTCACACCTGTTCCGCAAGCCCTCATATGGAGTTAGACGTAGATCCCCGCGGATCCTGACGTGCTGAAGATGAAGTTCGTTTTTCACAAGTAAAGTGATATGAAGGGATTAGACGCTCGGACAAATGATGTTTCTGTGAGGATATTTGAGAAACCGTCAGCGGATAAATAAAACTCTGGAGTCGCCAAGCCAGGCCGATTCTTGGTGCAGCCATGATGAGCTAAAGCAAAAAATCTAGACGTGTGCCTTTCCGACAAGATCATTGGATAGAAGGGAAATGAGGCCCTCCAGGATCTTACGGCTGCAGGCGCGAATTTGATCATATCTGTCACATTAAGCGATATTTTGCAAAATCGAATTATTGCTGAGCTACTGATCATGACTCGGAATGACGCGATGATATCTTGTGGTTTGATTACATGCCAACTTTCGCCAAATGGTTACAATTTTGATCAAGGCGATGATCCATTAATATGTGTAGAAGAATCGCAAGGCTTGAAGCACAGCCTGTGGATATAGTTCAATACATAATGCTTGTATGTGTCAAAAACAAATCTAATCATACAGCTTGGGCCCGGAAGCACCCAGGGTAACATAGAACAGCTTGGTCTGTCCCGTGATGATCATCCTTCCCTTACCGGCAAACTGGAAGTTCGCAGCAACAGTACCGGTGTAGATCTTGCCGATGAGCTTGCCAGAGGGGTTCCAGACGTGGACACCATCGCCGCAACCGGCATAAACACGGCCCTTGGAATCGGTGTGAACACCTGGAGGGGTCAGTACATGACATTACAGCGGGCCAGAGGAGACTTACCATCGGGGATGAAAGACGCGACGTAAGCAAAGGTCTTGCGGTTCTGTAGAGTACCGTCCTGGTTCACATCGAAAGAGTAAACAGAGGCGGGTGAAGAGAGGTTGCGGCCGTAGAAGCCGAGAGCGATACCAGTGTCGGTGACATAGACCTTCTTGCCGTCGGGGCCAAACCCAATACCTAATCAAGATCAGTTGCGTGTACTCTACCATTACGAAAAACATACCGTTAGGAAGGGTAAAGTCGTCAGCGACAACAGTGACGGCGCCGGTGTCAAAGTTGTAACGATAGACTTGGTTTCGCAGACCAGGAACAGGACGGAAGTCCTGGAGGTATCCATAGAGGGTATCGGTGAAGTACAAGTCACCGTTCCTGGGGTTGATACCGACGTCGTTGAGGGAGTTGAACTGACGACCAAAGTAGTTGTTGAGGAGGGCTGATTCGGGTTAGCTTCAGATATTATCGTCTGAGTATGTTTGTGACTCACTGGTGGTGTTGTAAGGAGGGAGAGGGTTCATGAGGTAAAGTGCGGAGGGAACATCGTCACCTTGGCCCTCACCAGCGAAGATGATGTTGCCCTTGTAGTAGGTACCACCTGAGGCAGAGAATTAGCTGACTTTCGATACGCATCACCCGCTCAACATACCATTTGGGTTGATGACCTGAGGGTTTGAGTCAACAACAGTGACCTTGACCTCATCCTTCTTGCCCTTGCGGACCTCGTCGGCCTCCTTGAGGGAAATCTTCTGAATGATGGAAGACTTGTTCAAGCCAGTGCCAGCAGCAGGAGCGCCAGCATTCTGGACAAAGAAGACCTCTTCAGTAGGAGGGTACCATACGACAGCCTCATGGAAGATTGGGTCGGTGTCCGATGTTGCGATGAGGGTCAAAGAGGGGTCCTTTCCGATGACGTCGTAAAACTCTTCATCGTAGACATGGAAAGGCTTCTCAACAAGAGACTCCTCAGTTACACCAGGCCAAGTGAAAACCTACTCACAATCATTAGTAACAATCAGCGACAAGGCTACAGTGACGTACCAGAGAGTCATTGGCCACTGCGGGAGGCGGCACATCCTTCAAGACATTGAACGACTTCTGATCAATAATCTGAGCCGTAGAAGGAAGCTTAGCAGCCACCGCGCCCAAAACGGGCACGAGAACCCCCGCAGCAAGTACAGAAATGGTAGAAGGCATGACGAATGAATGCTTGGTGTGACAGGTCTCCGAGAAAGGATGGAGCTGACTGAGACACTTTTAATATGCGCAATGAATCAGTCGCTACGAACTCATCATCTCCGCCTGAAATGACAGCGACGAGGCATTAACGAGGGTTGTCTCGGGGTTGTACTCCAAGAACGTGTAAGATCTGCAGCGTTAAGCTTAAGCTAGCGTGAATCGCCGGCTTACGCGGGTCAATCAGCGCTTCGGCACTGGGGATCGGGGTAGTAGAATGTGGGGAGATTAGCATGTTTAGAGTTTGGGAGAGTGAGGGAAAGCAGATGTTGGTCCGTCGAGCAGGGGAAGAATAACTTACGATTAAGTGAGTTCTAGACTGACTCGGGGATCTGGGCATGTCTTCCGGACAGGGCTGACTCGGAGAATGGGAGGGAATTGTCCTGGAAGAATCGGGATGAACCCTGCCTACAGGGGTCTTGAATCAATATCGAACTGAACCGACGACCAACAACCAACACAACCTCCTGTAACCTGCAGCCACGCCACAACTACATAATGTGGTTCCCGTTCCTTGGCAGCGGCACATGTCCCAACAATGAAGGTTGTTTTTATTAATCACCGACCGAAAGTGCCGCTGAATAACGGACACGAGTGCGAGGGAAAGCATTGCGATTGGAGGTCTTTTAGACACCAGCTGAGATTGTGGCTTGCGCTTGGGAAAGGCCCCTGCTGTGAACATTACGACTTGCTCAATCGAGTAGGTGTGAAAACCTGGTGTGACGCACTCTTACGGCATATGGCCAAGGAACTTTCCGAGATGATGCGTGAGCGAATTGACGATCTTTTTCACTTTGAAGAACCACGGATGCAGATATGTCAGATCTCAGGATTCATCTCATCTTAACCACTGCATTGGTAGCGATACCCTTGGTATTGATCTTCTTCTTTACGGAGTAAAAAGACGACGATCGCAGTACAACTGTAGTCAACCCCATGCACCCCTTCAACAGCTGAGGCAGGGATGGAACCAACATGCGGAAAAATAGAGTTTAAGTTTGATTAGCCAAAACTGCCAAACCTTGAACTTTATCAGAGCAAAAGATCCAGTCACCAAATGAGCCTAGCATGGAATTTATCAGTTGCGTGATATGGAAGGAGGAAACTTGATGGTGAGACCGCCACTGGAGGGAGACAAGAAGGGCGTCGAGAAAAGATGGTGTTGTCGATTTTACTTAAGACCTTTGCAGCACCGACAGCCAACAAATTGTTGTTGGTTCTGTCGTTTTTAACCCAGCTACTGCTAAAGCAGCGCATCGCATCCTTTCATTCTATTCAATTCGCTCATTCATTCCCTGGTCTGCCGATCGATCTCTACCCCCGTCCCATCACCGCACCGAAATGACATGGCCGACAACACCAAAAACGGCGCTGTCGCGATCGTGATCTGCGTCTTCATCAGCATCGCCTTCTACAATGTCCTCGAGCTCAATGCCTACATCTTTGGCAGCTTCAAGAGACGAAGCGGACTTTACTTCTGGAGTTTAGTCATCGCCACTTGGGGCATTGCCTTCAATGGAACGGGCTACCTCATCCTGCACCTGTCGCTGTCGGCGCAGAAATATCTTTACTCGACGCTTATACTTATCGGGTGGTGTACTATGATCACGGGACAGTCTGTTGTTTTGTACTCGAGGTTGCATATTGTTATGCATAACCAGAAGAGATTGAGGATGGTGTTGTACATGATCATCGTCAATGCCACCTGGTTGCATCTCCCTGTGATCATCCTTGTCTATGGAGTCGGATCGTCGAATCCGGAGCCCTTCCAAAAGCCATATGAGGTTTTTGAGAAGATCCAGCTTAGTGTCTTCTTTGTCCAAGAGCTCATCATCTCAGGTCTCTACGTCTGGGAAACAAGCAAGCGCCTCAGACTAGAGAAGAGCGTCGGCAACACCAAGACACGCATGGTACTGAATCACCTTCTCATCGTCAACGTCCTCGTCATCCTCCTCGACGTCTCCATCCTCGCCCTCGAATTCGCGAATCTCTTCGACATCCAGACCGCCTGGAAACCACTCGTATACAGCGTCAAGCTCAAGCTCGAGTTCAGCATCCTCAACCGTCTTGTCGAACTTACCCGCGGAAGGAACGAGAGCTCTTATGGTCGCAGTCATAATGCCACCCACCATGACGATGTAGGCTTGGAGACACTGAATCGCGACCGGCGGAAACATACTGGGCCTCAGGGAACAATTACTGGAGAGTATGAGGTTCGGGTCGGAAAGGGTGAAGAGAGTCATCGTGTATTCGGCAATGAGTCGAGTCTGGTCAAGACAACCGAGATATCAGTCCATAGCGAACGGTATCCGGGTCATGGTGTACATGATAGAGGGAGTTTGGAGGGAGAAGGATCGAGTGATCTGCAGCACGTACCGAGAGGGAGTGCATCGTCAGCTTCTTCTGAAGTACAATTCGCCAAGTACGGCAACTAAGATACCATAGTTATACAGCGTTTGTAATCTGCATTACCATTGTCGAAGTATGGAGCTATCACTTGGGCGAGATTGTTATTCGGGCGTGACAGGGGTTCTCGTCCAATGACCATATCGCAGCAATTACACTATTACTGTTGAAGCTAAATCCCCTTCTCCCTGATTTCTAAGCATGGAATAGTGGCTGATATCAGCCACTTCATCGCTTAAACTGGGCAAGTCGTGATGATAGAGTCCGGAGGTATCGGGTAAGCGAAATGGCTCACATCATCCAATCAACGGTACATTTACAAACTCTAAACTAGACTCCTGAAGTTTGGTACTACTATATTATCGTTGCAATAGTATCTAATTTCAGTCGTGACTTCGGCTGATGATCATGCGTCCCCCCCATATGCCCTGAATTGCCGAGACGTGGAGCCCGATGACCAAGCCAGGGCTACCACTATCGACACCGTAAAAACTGGAGAATAGTTGGAAGCTGAGAATTATAAAGGGGTCATGGAAAGCATATACAATGGCTCTATCTATCCTTAATTCGTCTCATACTCAGAAGCTTAAAAAACAATCACCACAACATCTCCTTCATGTCTCGCTACGCTCAAGTTCACATAAGCCCCCAGGGACCCGGGGACGCAAGACCTACAGCACTCCAGATCGTCAAAGATGAGGGCCTTCTCAACAAACTCACCAACAAAGTCGTCCTCGTCACGGGCGGCAATCAAGGCATTGGCCTCGAGACCGCCCGAGCTCTCCATAGAACCGGAGCTACGGTTTACATCACCGCAAGATCTCCAGAGAAGATCGAGCAAGGCATCAAAGACATTGTCTCATGGCCGGAAGCAAAGTCGGAGGCACCTGTTTACGGAATCGAACTGAGGCTTGACTCGTTTAAGTCCGTGCAAGCCGCGGCGAAAGACTTCCTGGCCGAGGTTGACAAGCTGAACATTCTCATCCTCAACGCAGGAGTCATGGCTACTCCTGAGGGTAAAACTGAAGATGGATTCGAGACCCAGTTTGGGACAAATCATCTTGGACACTTTCTTCTATTCCAGCTTCTCAAACCAGCTCTTCTAGCCGCTACCACGCCTTCTTTCCAATCTCGTGTTATCTCCCTTGCGTCAAAGGGTCACCGCGCTGGTGGTATACGCTGGGATGACTACAACTTTGAGAAGGAGGCTTACAATCCCTGGCTCGCATATGCTCAGTCTAAAACAGCGAACATATACTTCGCATCCGAGCTTGACAGGCGATATGCAAACCATGGCATCCATGGCTTGTCAGTGCATCCTGGATATATACTCACCAACTTGGGTAAGTATATTGACCTCAGCACGATCGACTTGGATGGACCTATCAAGAATGCTTTGAGGAACAAAGCTCAGGGCGCTGCTACGACTGTCTATGCGGCAGTCAGTAAGGATTGGGAGGGACGTGGTGGGAAGTATCTGGCTGATTTTGTGGAGGAGAGACTGGTGAGACCAGGTGTAGATCCGACGTCACCTGAACTAGGGCATGCCGTGTGGATATATGACGAGGAAGCAGAACGAAAGCTCTGGGAGCTGTCGGAGAGGCTTGTTGGATTGCATACTTCCCAGGAGTAATGAGCAGAACACAGGTGAAGACATTTCGTCGTTGGATGAGATTACACTGACTTTTTAAAACCTTGTAAGAAAAGCTGGAAGACATTCAGAACATCTGCGCTAGTGATAGTAATAGATGTTGCGTGATAGCCACCTCGAGCAAGAGCAGCGACGGCCCCGATGATTCCTCCTCACCTGACGGTAATTAACTCGGTTCCTGAAAGGACTTCCGATTGAATTTGTAGGATAGAAACTCAACTGGCATTAGAACTCGCTACATCTCTTCTCACGTGCTGGCCGGTTATGAACCTCGGCACAACAGTCGGGAAGGTGATCACGAGTAACAATTCGCGCCTCAATTAGGCATTAAACCAACCCTACTTCGTACCTTAGATCAGGTTTTGGGATGCATTTGGCAGCAAATGCCAATCTGGATGTGGAGAAGGGTTGCTTTCCCCTCCTGCATGTAACAATATCTGGTTCTATTAAGTGATACCTACTCGATGCGGCTAGCTCAGATACGCGAAGTACCTATCAACAAAATGAAAGAGATCTCCTTGAAAAAATGAGAACGAAGTACCAACTGTCCCATTAGTTCCTAGCTTCAGGCGGACTTCACGTATTTTTCTCGTCAATTGTCTCGTGGCTGAACCTGTCGGATACCTGGGCTGGTGCAAAATTCCCAGGCGATCGATATACAGCTATCACCACTAACATGCTCTACGTTTCTGTAGCGGTATGGCTTTTGGCCATATCGTGCACTCAAATTACAAGCGTATTCGCACAAGATGCAGAGGGTTGGTACAAGTCTCATCCAAACATGGCCCGGATCAAGCATGTGAATCAGGATACTCATCAGATCGTTGACGAGTATGGAAGAACTAGGTTCTTTCACGGAACCAACGTTGTTATGAAAGAGGCTCCGTGGTACAGGCCCTTTGAGTGGACTCCGGGTGTCTCATCATTCGGCGAACGAGATGTTCAGAATATGCACGACTTGGGGCTGAATATTGTCCGGCTGGGTCATAGCTGGGCTGGTGCTGAGCCAGTTCGCGGCGATTATAACCAGACCTTCTTGGATATCATGAAGAAGCAGACAAAGCTGGCAGAAGAACATGGTATCTACGTGCTGGTGGACGTGCACCAAGATGTGCTGGCTAAACAGCTTTGCGGTCATGGTGTACCTGATGTGAGTAAGCAAAATACCATTCGGTTCTGCACTAAATAACATGAACTTAGTGGTTCGTCAAGAAGGACTGGGTAACAGGATTCAGAAGGTTCCCGTTTCCACAGAAGCTCACTCCATTTGCTACTGATAGAGACGGCTTTCCTTCGCCTCAATCCCAATGCAATACCATCGATTGGTCATTGAGCTACTTATCCGTGGCTGTTGGAAATGCATTCGGGAGACTGTACAACAACTTTGATGGACTTGGAGACGCATTCGCCGCGTATTGGAAGAAACTGGCGACGGAGTATGTTGACACTACGAATGTCGTGGGATACAATCTTCTCAACGAACCCTGGGCTGGCGACACATACGCCGATCCAACAATTCTCGTACCTGGTGTTGCGGATCGCAAAAACCTGGAAGGACTTTGGAACCGAGTATCGAAGCAGATACGTACGGTTGACAATGATACGCTTATCTGGTTCGAAGGTACTACTTTCGATGTTCTGTCAGGATTCAACAACGTACCTCTTGGTGACGGGTCAAAGACAGTTCATTCGTTCCACTACTACAACCCCCCGCAGCTGGGCCCGTTGAAAGATACACTCTACAACCGACAAAAAGACAATATTCGACTCAAGACCGCCGGTGTTCTTACGGAGTTGACATTCTGGATGGGCGATGATAAGCAGATGGCTGGCCTTGCGGAAGCCATGACTACGACAGACGCGAACATGGTGTCTTGGATAGGATGGGCATACGAGAATCTGTATAATGGGGCATCGGGCAAGCCATATCCAGAGCTACAGAAGCACTACAGCCGTGCGTATCCAGCTGCGATCGCGGGGACCCCAAAGTCGTTTGGGTTTGATGAGACTTCGGGTATCTTCAAGCTGAACTTCACAAGCAACCTGGACATTAATGCACCAACTGAGATTATCTTACCGGTTTCTACATTTCCAGATGGATACGATATTGAGGTCTTCCCTAATGGTAGTATGAGACAGCACAAGCCTAACAAACGCACTTTAGCCATGTTCACTTCAAGCTTTGTCAAAGAAGCGACAGACATATCTATTACTATCACCAGAAAGTAATATTACATAATTCTTTCCATTGTCCGGGACTAATTGCATGTATTGTGCTATTCTCCATCTTTCGTTATAGAAGTCGTACATGACCATTCCCTGCAAAATCCACACTAACCTGTCTCAGAAATCAGAACAGTATGTGAGCGTTTCGTCTTCTTGCTACATTGTAAAGATGAACCAATACGCCCAGAGTGGTTGGTTGGTTTTTGTGTTAAGATACAGGGTTCAAAAGAGGTTTCAATCTCAACACATAGGGTAGAACAGAAATGTTGCGTAGTTGCATTCCAGACGCCACCGTTAGAACTTATTACGTCTCACATGGTTGCTTTTCCTAATCACCTGATCCAGTTGATGGCATACCAGAACAACCGACAAACAGTAAATATACTTAAGAAACTATGTCATACGGGCAATATAATAAGATACGTCCCTTTTTGCACCTTTCTCCAAGAGCAGCTTCCTTATAGAATCGTAATTCCGGGATGCCGCAACCACAACACATGGTTTGTCCTGGCTGTTATGTGCTTCATAGTCAGCCCCCTTTTCAAGGAGGAGCTTTACGACAACAACGTAACCCCTATCTACCGCCTTCACAAGTGCAGTCTCGCCATCGTCATCCTTCGCCTCGATTTTAGCGCCCTTGTCAAGGAGAACCTTCACTACAGTAGCAGAACCCCTAGCCGCCGCCCGCATAAGTGCGGTCTCGCCACTGGGGCCCTTTGCTTCTATCTTCGCGCCCTTCTCAAGAAGAATCTTTACAACAGTAGCATAGCCTTTATCTATCGCCTTGACAAGGACGGTATCGCCACGGGGATCTTTCGCTTCAACGTTAGCGGATTGTTCCAGTAACGCTTTTACCACTTTAAGGTATCCGCCGTTTACGGCTGCGATGAGCGATGTTGCACCGTTATTGTCCCTGGCCTCAACATCACTCTTAGCTTCTAGAAGGATTTGCAAAGTATCTTGACGTCCTCCCTGTACCGCTAGAAATAGAGCAGTGAGTCCTTCATCATTTCTCGTGTTGAGCCTTGCACCGTGAGTGATCAATAGCTTTGTAAGACTTGGCGAGTTTTCATACACAGCGAACATCAGAGGTGTCCAGCTGGCATCATCACTCGCATTAGCGTCAGCGCCTTCCTCAAGCAATAGCTTTGCAACTTCGAAATGACGCCAGCGCGTAGCTGCGATCAGGGGCGTAGCTCCCCTGCTACCTCCAACTTCAGGAGATGCTTTGTTCTCAATCAGGAGCCTAACGGCTGCTTCAGAGCCCACCCGCGCGGCCCAATAAAGTAAAGTTTCGCCGGAAGAGTTTCTAGCCTCAACATCGCAGCCACGGTCAATGAGCATCTTCATTTCATCAATCTGTTTCTTCCTGGTTGCCAATTCCAATGCCTCGTGTACAATTAAATTAGTTAGGATGACACTAGGGTTTGGCTGATCTGATACGCTGGTCATCCCTTTTTTTCCGTTGCCTGAAATGGAAAGTGGTAGCGAACCAGCTTCATCCGGCGTGTTGACATTGCCGTCACAGTGCAGTCGCGAATTAACCGTGTCAATGTACCCAATGCCAACTTCTATGCCAAGCTGTTCTGAGATTTCGGCCCCGAGTAGCCTTGGTAGTTCAAGCGTAAGTCGTGCTTGTTCAAGAACTGTCTCGTTTTGAGCAGTCAGTCCTGATGAACTCGGGCGCGAAGTCAACGTTATGATCTCTCTGGTATCTTCGTGGAAGAAGCTTGCTCTGGATGATACCGGAGACGCCCTACCTGGTCAGAAATAAGGCTGGAAAGGTTGAGAGTATCTGTACTCACTGATCACGAATACTGGGTGCTAAGTGATCGTTAAACAAGTCCCATATCCATGCATTACGCATGGCCAGTAGGCAATCTGGCCGAGCTTTGGGTTGTGGCTTGATTGCCTCGCGGATGAAATCTTGGCCATCTTGGCTCATCTGGCGGAGGTCCAAAGGGCGACTAGGAAAAGGTTCACCGGGGCTGATTGAAAACTGTATCGTGGAGGCTGAGCTCTGGAAGGGAACAGTGTTCGTGGATATGAAAAAGGCCGTAATTCCCAAGGCCCACATATCAGCTCTCTGATAGTCTTGGGTTGAGCTAAGTGAGTGCTCAGCTCGAAGTAGCTCAGGTGCCATGTAATCGAGACTGCCTATGGATGCAGTGGTGGTGGCGCCGGCGTCAGAACTGAACCTCTTGCTAATGCCAAAATCTGCCATTTTTATCCACCAGAGCGTCGAAGGATCGACTTCGGGATGTCGGTAGATTAAAAGATTCTGTTGTCGATTAGTTCTCAAGCTTCTGAATAGGCCTCACCGTGCGCGTTTCCTTGGCATGCTTACCTGAGGTTTGATGTCGCGGTGTGCAAATCCTTCTGTATGCATAAGAGAAATGCCTGAAAGAACTTGGCAGATGACCTGGCGGCATTCTCCCTCAGTCAAAACGCGACGCTCAAGAACATAAGTGTATAGGTCGCCTGCAGACAAGTACTCCATGTCGATGTACAATTTGGTAGGCGACGAGTACCATCCGAGTGACTTGACAAAGTACTTGGAATACTAGATAGTTAGTTACTTTGACAAACGATACATGGGGGAGAAGTAAAAGGTTGATTTTACGCACTCTGTCATGAGAGAACTTGATTATAGCTGCAAGCTCTTGTTCGTAGCGACGTTTAGAATGGGAGTCACGACTCTGAAGCCAAATCTTCTTCACCGCGCGATCTGTGTAGTGCCGACTTCCTTCTACGCATACCTGCAAGATAACGTCTCCCTGACATCCCCGGCCTATGTTGCACTTCTTCTTCCAGACCTCCCTCCGTTGTGGGGAAGAAGGAGGTGCATCAGGGTCATTGTGAAAATGAATTGTGAAAGCTCCCTCGTGACGCGTTGTCAGCCTGTAGTCCCTGACAATGTCCGAGAGGTTTTCATCCATATTGCCGTGAAGTGGCAATCTAAAAGACTCCTTCCGCGGTAGAGTAGTAGAGGGCAGGGCTGCGAGTTTACGCTACCACCTGCTGGAAACCGGAATCATTGCTGAGGTAGGTGGCAATTTGGAAATTGTTGGCTGAATCAGGCTCGCGACTTAAAGAGACACGGGACGCGCCTATTGTTTTTCCGCTCTCTTGTGTCACACCAAAACCCTGCTGTGGCGGCCAGACCTACATGACGAGTGGCCAATTGAAGACTTCATGAATCATGAGATTGAGTGGCGGCCTAATAAACCCTGCCCTTGCTTTGCCAGTCATCGCTAGGGGTCTACCAAGCCTGAGCGCTTCATTGTCACAGTGTATTTAAAAAAAGAAAAAATCTGCCCGGGGAAAAGGTGGCTGAGTTGACTTGAGCGCAACTTTACCCTGAAGGACTGAAGGTGATGTTTTAGTTGATATCGAATGGCCATCTATTAGACTAGACTTGTATGATGCTAATCGTATCCATAATCTTCCTGATATACCGCGACCCAATCCCATCGCCATCGTCACCCTCAAAATCCTCAGGGTTGCCAAACGCTGTATTGCCCTGGTCTAGACAAGTCAAGCAAGTCTCAACAATGTTGCTATATATATCACCCGTTGATACCCTCAGTTGGTTACGAGTCAGTGATAGAAGTTTCTCCTTGATTGCCTCTGGCCGCAAATGCTCAGAGCTACCCCCGATTGCTTGTAGAATGCTTGAGGTGTGCGCAGCGCCGCCGTCATCATAGTCGACAAGTGAATTCCAGAGACCTATTTCCAGTAGGCAAACACCAAGGCTATATACATCGTGTTGCATAACGAAATTAACTTTGGTGCTACTCACTCGCGAAGGATGTTAGTAAACCAAGCTTTTCAGGTCTCCTTGAGAAGTGTTTGTTGGCCCTTCAACATACCGGAACAGCTGGAATCCTACAAGACAGACCACTAGATCGGCGCGGGTCTCTGGCTGCTCCAAGATCAGAACTGTCTCTGGAGTGATGTTTTTATGGACAAACTCGTAGAGGTGGACATAGTAGACTGCTGTGACTAACTGTCGGGCGATCTGAAGTCTCGTGGTAAGGGAGTCAGGGATGGTCCGAGAAAGGAGAAGTTGCCTGCAGCTCTGTACCTTGGAGTAGCCTTCTTGGACCCCAAAGACAAATTTCAGAGGGGAGCCGGTCGGCGATTGTACTACGCCCTTGCATTTCAGCATTCCAAAAGTGAATGGGTTTGAATCTCGAAGCCGGGAAGCAAGTTCCCGCGCGTCCCTCCACCCAACTGTTTCCTGGAAAACGTTTTCGATAATGAAAGATCTTTCCTCTCTTCTGATAGCAAGCTTTGCTTTGCAGAAAGGTATAGTTTTCCACTCTAAATCTTGGAGCACTTTCTCTGAAAGTTTGACGGATCCGCTGGGGTCGAAAGCTTGCCGAAGTTTCAAGCCTTCCCGAACAGGCTCGGCGCGATCCTGAAGCTCATTCTGCGAAGCCTTTCTCAATGCTCTATCGAGATCCGGAGGGCCAGACTTGATCATCTGAAACCAGGTGGGCTCGAAGCGCTTTTGCCAGGACTCGAGCTCCGCTACAGTGCTTTCCAGGGTTTCTCGGAGACCCAGGAATTGAATGGCCTTGGTTCGCTTAGAGGACGCGTGTTTTTCTGGTTTTGAGATCGCCATCGTCGCAGCTTCAAGCTTCGATTGAAGAATGCGTAATGTTTGTGATTGGAGCTCTCGCTGATCTCTGGCCATTCCAGGTTCAAGCTCCTTCATGCTTGCTAGTCTTGACCAGCATATCTGGATACAGACTGACAGCTCATTAATGGCTGTGTCAGCTTGTCCATAGTCCTTTTAGGCCTGAACTAGGGCTTTACCGAACCTGGAATCTTTGATCAATTCGTAACATCCAAGGCTTCGAGATGAGAATACACTTACTTGATACAGATATCGACTGTGCCAGCGATTCGCAGGATGCCTAAAGCCAATTCTGCCATGATTAAGTATGAGCAAGAGCCAACTTTGTCTCAAATTCATAGGCCTAGTATCTCGTTATATAGGCTAAGGAGTGATTCGACTGAAAGGCCGTCGTTGACTCGGGATTCTCCAGTGCTGACTAGCGCAGTTCCCTTCCAACACTGTGTCAGCACCTTGCCCACATAATACGCAGTTTTTCAGCTCTTGGTCATATGTGGGACCTGTGTGCCAATAATTGCTTGGTCTGATGGCTTTGATAGGATGGTGAGACGCCCAATAACGCCATTACGGAGCTACGCACATCCATCACAATCAGGCTGGCCAGTCAAGCTCATCAATTGGCGCAGCATTCTCGTGCCAAGCATGGGGGCTTGAAATAGCCCCCATGCCTGTCAATGTCTGCTCTTAGGTTGGGAAGACACGTATGTCCTGGAGCCCCCAAAGGCTTGCGGGTTCCAGTGAAGTGACATTCAACCAGTATATTTGCCTATATTAGCTAGGTGTTTTCTAACGCGCTACTTCCTGAGTTCTATCCTTGACGTTCAAGCTGTTGAGGGCTTAAAGAGGTTCGTGGCGCGTGAGACCTTTCAGGCCCTAGCAAGTGTACTTGGTTTCGTGTCACTTCTACGCGTACGGTTTGCCGCTTATCACAAAGTCTGTTTCCGTGCGTGGAAAAGGCTATACAAGCCATTGCCCTAGGATAGAAGTTGTCTAAGTACAATAAATCCTACTAGAGTGGCTTCTAGCTTTGGCGTGCAACGGCAAATGGATTAGCAGTAAAGGTACCATTTGGATCCGCTGCCGCCCTGACTTCACCGATACTCTGATATTTAGCCTCATCTTCATAATAAGTCTTCCAGACCTCAGGCTTAGCCATATCCCAATCACCCCAAGAGCCCCAAAGAACGCGCCTATCAGTTTTGCTAAAGCAGCTGTTGGCACCAATCATGACGCTGTCATTCTCAGCCTGCCACCTGTTTGCAAGCTTGAGTGACTGGTCATAGTTCGGCTGATCTCTGTTCAGGTACCAACAGTCCACAGTCTGGAGAACAGTTGAGTCTCTCCAACTATAGGCAGCTCCGTTGTTGCGGCTGTTATAGAACATAGAGTTGTCTCCGCCGAAGCACTGGATCTGGGCCGAGAGCTTACAATTGTCGTACAGTGGATTTTTAACCGGCTTCTCGTTCGCATCGTCCAGCTTCTCGTAGGGATCGCAGATCTTTTTCAGTCTCTCAACAAGGGTGTCAACCCAACGATCCTTAACGAGAGTCTTTGAGTTGGTAGCATATGTTCGTTTGACGTATGGAAGCGGGAACTCCCTTCGTTTCGGGAACAGCCAGTTTCCTACCATGTCAGACATGTCTGCCGAGAACTCGTCAAATTGGATGCGGCCAAGAAGCAAATGGTCCAATTCTCGAAATTGCTGGAACCACGCGTCGACGCTTTCGTCATACTTCTGCTGAGCGCCAACGGGGCACCATTGCGCGTAAAGGACGATCAGAGGGGGCAGTTTACCCTCTAACAAAGCTTTAACAGGACCGTCTAAAAACACATCAACTGCTTTTTGAAGGGTTTTCCAGTTTTCATCATCTTTGAGGGCAGGAAACAACTTGGCAATGTCGAAGTCCGTGCTAAGAACATTGACACAAAGGTCGAACCCACGGGATGCTGTTCCCTGATCAGACATCTCAGCAACGACGTTCAAGAGAGTCCTGAGTCTTTCCTCGTTGAAGATCCAGGCAGCCTTGATTCCGTGCGGTCCCTGGGACTTCTTTGGACCTTCGGAAGTCTGAATTGTGTTTTCGATACCCATGTAGCTCTTGGCCTTCAATGCCGAGATAGTGTAGTGAGTAATGACACCAAAGTTTCCTGGGCTGCCACCACGAATAGCGTTGAAAAGCTCAGCATTGTGATCCTGGTTGACGTGCACGACTTGGCCTTGGTGGTCAATTAATCGAATATCAACGATGTAATCACCGAGAAGACCAAAGCTGCGACCGAGCTGGCCATAACCACCGGTTTGACCATGACCACCAAGGCATACATAAGCGCATTGTCCCGTAGGGGCAAACAGCTTATGGCTGGTGAGGTATGCCAGGAAGTCCTGTAGCTGATTGCTGACACCAGCGAAGACGAGGACTCTGTCGTCAGCAACATTGATCTTGGGCTTGTCGATGATTTTCAAGTCCTTGTACGTGTTGCTGAGATCAAGCTGCACGTTTTTATCACCACAAGAGGATGCGCCGCTGTACTGGTGGCCACCACTCTTGATGGCGACGCTGACTTTGTTGTCAACGGCATATTTGATGACGGCCTTCACGTCGTTATCATCCTTGGGTCTGAAGATGTGAGCCGGGTTCAAGTCGTGAATTGGCTTTCCGCTTTGATCGAGTACATCGACGTACGATGAAGTCGCATACTGCTCATTGAAGAACTTGTAGTCGCCTTTTTCATAGTCACTACCATCACGGGAATATTGCATCCCAATGAAGCCATTGACTTGGGCGGAGGCCACGATGTAAAAAGGGTACAAGAATGTTGAGCTTAAGATGAGATGACAAGTATGTTGAGTGGTGACACTGATTGAGAAACTGGACTGTTATATATTTCACCGGATGTTTAGGGGAAAATCGTGCGCATAGATAGTCGCCGTCGGCAAATACGAGCTATCAATACTGTAGCAGAGCCATTTTTCTTTCGTCGCAGTGTACTCGTAAATTGAGACATGGCGTTATGCGGAGGTGATCTCGACTGGTCCAGCTGCATGATTATTGAAGCTTGCTATGGTTCCCGGTCATCCTTTGCTTCTCAGCCAGCCACTTGACATATCGAATTTGGGTTTTCAGCCAGCCAAAGCCCATATACTCAAGACAAAGAGGGGCTTGAGAATGCCGGATGAACAGGAAAAGGAAGGCATATTGTCATGCTGTTTGTCATTGCCCCATCTGGGGGCTCACCGCCAATATACCATGTTCGACTTGGGTATGGATCATCAGTTGACTTGTGTGAGGAATGTTGCACTTCCGCAAATGTCTAAATTTATCATGCGAGAACTTTGATAGGCTTCACGATGGCTTGACGATGAAAACAGTCCAACTAAATTTGAGGCCATTGCCAGACGCTAAGAGTGACTCCCGAGAGTTCGCACCTCCGCCAATAGCGGCTGTCTGTGTCATGGCGCGGGAGTTATCGTCCTGCTTCCGTACCCCAGGTCCAGAACCCTCGCTTCAAACACATCCTTTAGGCAATGACCGCATAAACGGCATAGCTCTTGAAAAACGGCCGGCTGATTCCCAGTAGCTTGCATGTTCATTTGCCGACCATTGGTAGGCTTGACAGCTTGACTAACCTTCAAATAACGTGAAGCTGGGGTGCTGGGCATAAGTGAGTCAGGTCTGCGGACCATTGGTTCAACTTACGAGTGTCTCATTGTAGCCAGCCCAGTCAATGGCCATTCAAAGGTAAATGAATCGGCTGTGGCATTTTGTGGCTGGCAGATTCTAACATCTAGCTATTCTGCATATAAGGCATACTATCGAGTGCCTCTTGGAGACGGTCAAATTGGTTTCCTGCTTGATTTTGTGCGCCCGCCTATGAGTGAATGCAAGTGGAATACCGATTGCCTATCTACGATGTGCAGGGAGCATTATGTCTCGTAGATAGACACCGGCATGCTGGCAACCTAGCGCTACACCTAAACATCATTAATGTGCGCTGGTACAAACCTATTTGTTCATGGAGGCAAAAGATATACCACTGGCCTGCCTGTTAAAGTTTACAAACAGCAAGATGAGAGACCCTAGCAGGGCGTGTTCCTCAGTATATCTCCTGAATAGCTGGGCAGTCCAAAATATTGCATAAATGTAAATGTATTCGGCTGCTTTCTAATCTATTACTTTCACCTATTTGCATATAGACAAAGGCAAATCTTCATATTCTTCTTACCCATAGACCTGCTACAAACAGTCACAATGTCAGGCACTTTGACCCAAAAAGGGACAAGCCCAAGAAGCAGCTCGCACGCCCAGCTCTTCGTTACTGTACATGCCTCCAACATCTGGAGCTTCGCCACTCTCAACCACGACAATGACCTCTGGCTAGCAACCCAAGCTCGCCAAACCGACGTCCCCAAGGTCAACACAAGTTTCAGTTGTCCTGGCGAAGACGTAAAGTGCTTTGAGATCACTAGCATCCCGACTTCTTGGCTGCGAGATGTTCAGGTTTGGGTTGACCTCGTCGCTGCTGTTGAGATGAAAGGTGACTTGGAGTGCAATCACCAGTATGTGCGAGATATTCTGAAGAGTTTAGTTGTTGGCGGTATTCTCGGGAAGACACAAGTTAGTGATGTGATACTGGAGCTTGATATAAGCTCTCAACTTCAATTAGAGGCAACTTGAGATATGAGTGGGGTAGTTGGACGTTGGGAATAAGGTTGATAAGAGGCCTGAGAACATAACAATGCCTATTACACGGTGCAGTCAGAGTTGTATTAGTGCGAGGTTCAAATGGTTCTTCATGGTAGTTTATAGTCTGTACTGTTATGAATCTTAATCCCTTGGTAAATGGTAGTACGTGTGTAGGTCTTCATTCACGACACGCTTAGATTAGCCAAAGCGGCCAACTGGTCCGACAAACCATCCTCGACAAAGAATTTATTACTAGCGTGATTCAGTAGCTGCTAGCAACAAAGAGCTTCGTACTTTTGTATTGGAACAGTCCAAAGCGTCGGAAGAAAAGACAACAAATACAAATTGATAGCTTGTTTAGTTCTCCGTGGCTCGCAACAACAGCCCCGTTCATTGTTGCACGAGAAGTCCATGATCATGTTCAGCATGGAAAGGAGATTACAAAGATCTATCAAAGTATCACCATTTCCAAACAACAGACTTTCCACCCAGCCCTTGAGAATTCAATCCTCCTACGTCATCACAACTCACCTCAATCATCAAGGATGCACGACCGGTCCCAGCCACCTCCTCGCATTGCTTCATGCACTCAACTCTACATCGCAGTGAACCCCTTTTCATCCCACGAGCAATTAGACTTGCCTCCTGACAATTCCTTCTTCGCCTCCCGTAACCTCTGGAGCGTAGTTGTGCAACGCCCATCTCACTGGCTAATGCAACAAGGTCTTCTTGTCGATGGTGACCCCTGCAGAAGAATAAATAACGGGGGATCAGGTAACGATAGAGCATCCAGATCGACAACTACTGTATTTCGAGGCGGCCAGCTTCAAGAGAGCTCGGCTAGACGATGTAAATCACATCATTAGGTCTACTGACTCTGAGGATGCAGATGACACTTTGGAGTGTAATTGCAAGTGGGTTCGCGATATCCTTGGAAAGCTGGTAGCTGGTCGTATAATAAGTCGTAATGAGGCGGACAATGTCCTTTTCGAACTTGAGATGAGCTGTACAGAGATCCAGTTTCATATACAGCGATTTTAGATAGGCAGAAGAATCGGGGTTTTTGAGGAAGAAACTTGCCTGGTAGATGTTTGTGGCGGTTTCTTAAACAGTTTTGTACCAGCGCTGCTACAAGATAGTGACTTTGGCATTATAGATAGATGACTGTTGGCCATAACGCTAGACAGTAGCCTGCTAACACACAGAACGAAGCTATGACGCTGTTTTCCGCAATGTAAGCTTCCATCTAAAACTCTTCCATGGTGACTAATAAATGTGCTCAGAAACCCCTTTAATGTCTATCTATAAACTAAGTTGTGCGTGTTGAGCATAAGCTCTAAGCTACAGGTCCCAGCTACCAATAACACCTGAAGAGTACTATTTAGACATTAATCCCACCATATCTGGCCAATGCGACAGCATAAACAATGAAAACCCTAGAAAGCTTGATATTCATGCCCTAGCATCAGCGTGTTCATAAAAGGCAGTGGAAGTTCGCATGTTCAGAATCTCGGACAGTGGCAGATTCATGATACCATTGGCAATACTGCCTGTTCAGTGGGAACATCAAATCTTTGTATGACACAAGACCGCTTTAAGAGCAACTTGATCGTCCACTTGCAAATCAACAACAACATCACCCTACATCTATCCGTCGGGCAGTCAAACTTTTGCCTTTCTCACAATTTTCACCAATCGTACCAACAAACCTCGCATCACCCATCAAAATGTCGGACCGCGCAAAGATCCCTTCGGGCGAGGAGACCAACCCTCCACACGCCCAACTCTTCATTGCTGCCAGCCCATCTTTGCACTTCAAGCCCAAGATCGACTTTACGGTCCCCAGCCGCTGGATGGTCGCTGTCCTCATCCCCAGCACCAACACCTGGCTCACCGCCCAAGGCCGCCAGAACGAGACTCGCTACGCCCTGATCAAGGGTGAAGCTCCCCCCGATAACTCCAAGTTCTTCGAGGTTGCGAACATTCCGGTCTCTAAGCTTGGCGAAGTCGAAGCTCGGATTCGTTCCGTGCTTCCGGAGGAGAACCCAGAGGGCGAGACGCAGTTCAATCGCCAGTATGTGCGTGATGTCCTGAAGGATCTGGTTGACGGTGGTATCATTCGGGAGGACCAGGCTCGCGATGCTTTGCTCGCGGTTGAGACTTTTGCCGAGCTTCAGTTGAAGACAGCCTAAGTCGGTGGAAGTATTGGTGTTCTGCGGAAGCAAATGCTGCTTGTCGATGTTAGCGGTTTTCTTGATGCTTACAGATCATCTTGGCTATTTTGCCATTTCTTCTTTGTTTAGAGATACCATAGTCTTCTTGTTTTGGCAAACTTTGTGTCAATAAAATTTGGGAAAATGATAGTCGAATCTTGCCATTTGTGATATGCTAGAGCTTTATTGCATCTTGATACAGCCACCACTCGCACTAATAACAGATCCAGTAATCCATCTTCCATCATTGCCACAAAGCATCCCAACAACATCAGCCACGTCCTCGGGCTGTCCAAACTTGGGTATACTCTGCAAGGGAAAGAATTCATCCTGAAAGGTCTTGACCACCTCCGGTCCACAATCCATAACAGCGTCGGTTTCCGTTAAACCAGCTGTAACAGCATTCGCAGTAGTCCCTGCCATAAAGGCGTATCGCTCATCCTTTCCACCAAAGGCTTGCGACCATGTCCGACACAGAGACTCGCCGGCTGATTTGCCAGCGGCGTACATGAGTTGGTCGGCCCATGGTAGGCGCGAACGCACTGATGATATGTAGATTATGCGGCTGTTGGGCTGGAAGAACTTTCGGCGCACGAGTTCTTCGACGATTTGAACTGGGGCCTGGACGTTTCCTAGAAAACTTCGTTGGATCTCTTCTGTAGTCATTTGGCCGATAACTCCAGGCATCGGGTCACCAGCCGAGTTCACAAGGATGTCGACGCGGCCATCAAAGGACTTCTCAAGAGCATCGGCAATTGTTTTGGCACAGTCCCGGGAGAAGACATCAGCTATGATTCCTTTTATCTGTTGACCTGATGGACGCTCTCTGGAAGTAGCTTTGTAAACGCGGTCGGTGACCTCTCCGTTCAAGCCTGTTGATAAGGCTTCGACGCCTTTGTCACTGACGCAGGTACCAAGGACAGAGCATCCTCGTGAAGCCAAGTTGAAGGCGATAGCGCGACCAATACCACGCGACGCACCGCTGACTACTGCGACTTTGCCGATTAGATCAAGCTCTCTGCGAGGCGAGGCACTATCTGCCATTTCGGTGGTGTCTTGATTGTTGGCGGTAGCTTAATGCTGAAGTGAAATTAGGCTGGAATGCTTGACGAGGGCTTTGTTGGTTGCAGATACAATCACAAGCAAGATTTCCTGCTGGTTCAAGATTTGTGAAGAGCTATGCCTACTTTATTCAGCAGCCATGACTGATATGACTCACTTCGTTTGGTGGCGCGATGCGGGGTTTGGTGTTTCCTGAGTAAAAGACATGACTGCTCTGTCACTTCATTGGCTCAAACTACCCTGGAGATCGCCATTGTTACGCAGATCGTCAGGGCGGGGCTACAGAATGAGTCGTCTTGGTGCCAGGCAGAGTCGTAGACCATTTCAATACCATCAAAGAATGCCTTGATAATCGCTTGATTATTCTCCGCTACATTCTGTTCTTCGAGACTTCGGTGAACCTCGGTGTAGGTGATTTCCAGAACTACCCATCCCAAATTGGGTTAGCAGGACAGACACTGTGCTAAACCGCAATAAGGCCAGCTGCATGCAACCTTATTCAACAGCATTTGGGGTTATGACGTTCGGCCTGGACAAAGGATCGTCAAACATTAATTGATTTGGAGATTATCATGGGATTTGTGTATAAGTAGATGTTCACAGAGAAATATAGAATTGACGACAGTGAGATAAGGTCTCAAATACAACATAAGCTGCAAGAGTTTATTCCTTCAAAAACGCAGTAATAGACCTGGTGACTTCATTTACGAAGCAAGAAATGCCTAAAGTCTGGACGAGTGTTACATTGTTGGCTGCCCACGTTCCCGGATCCGAGAACGGAGGATGACATTCCGAATTCTGATTTAACCGGTGAATCCATCGACGACCTTGCAAGCGAGATCCGAAACACCGGTATTTTATGCGTCGATACTTCCAATTCCTTATTGTAACAAAAGTTGAAACGAAAGGAATATGCCAGAGTATCGCGTAGAAAAGCCGCTGTAATAGCTATCAGTTTCACGACAATGGAGGCCCACGATGAAAGGTAACTCCCGCGCATCCCTAGATCTTGCCATCCAGAGGAACAGCCATGTTTCTCCATTACATCCATCTCTGGACTGTGGTGGGTTGTCATCGGCCAGATTCATCAGCATCATTTCCTTTTTTGGGCTGTCGGAACTTGACAGCGTTGTCAGTTGACGCATCGAGACCACTCAATCTATAACGGAGCTATAATGGAGGACCATCATGTCATTCTCATTGGGTGACAGCTAAACTGCCATCAGGAACGTGATCATTTATAATTCCGTGCCGTTCGACCCGCAACATTCTTTTATATCTCGCTCCTGAACCTGCATCACCTCATACTTCTCCTTTGGCCAGTCTCAATCAGCATCATCTCGAGACATAATTATGAAGATCGCTACTTCACTCGCGGCGGTTGTGGCCTTGGTGCAGAGCACCTCTGCTCATTATATCTTCCAGCAGCTTAGTGTTGGGTCGACCAAGTATCCAATCTTCCAGTACATTCGACAGAACACAAACTACAACTCTCCTGTCACTGGTATGTCTTGTTTCATACATAGTAAGGGCGTCCATGGAGTAGTCTACTAATAGTCATGTCTTAGACCTGGCCTCTAACGACCTCCGATGCAATGTCGGCACCTCAGGAACCAACACCCAGACCGTCGGAGTCAAGGCTGGCGACTCGATTACCTTCACACTTGACACTGCTGTCTACCACCAAGGGCCGATTTCGGTGTACATGTCCAAGGCCCCTAGCACTGCCTCGTCGTACGATGGAAGCGGTGGCTGGTTCAAGATTAAGGACTGGGGTAGGCTGTCGCCAATCAGTTCGAATGACTGAAGAACGACTGACGACGCATGAACAGGCCCAACCTTCAGTGGCAGTAGTTCGACCTGGCCCATGTACCGTGAGTTGACATCCGTGGGAGCAATCCTTTCATGCACTGACCTTATTATGCTCGCAGTCAGCTACACCTTTAACCTTCCTACTTGCATTGCCAACGGCGAATACCTCCTTCGCATCCAGAGTCTAGGCATTCACAACCCCTGGCCTGCGGGTATTCCCCAGGTAAGACAGCAATATTCCAAGTCTCAGTTGCACAGAAACTAACCCTAGGTATCGTAGTTTTACATCAGCTGCGCCCAGATTAGTGTTTCTGGTGGAGGCAGCACTGTTCCCAGCAACCAGGTCAAGATTCCTGGTGCTTTCAAGGAAACCGACCCTGGCTACACCGCCAACGTAAGACTTGTCCTACGGAGATAATAAGGAAGTGTTAACGCTTGGCCTCTCAGATCTACTCCAACTTCAACAGCTACACCATTCCTGGACCTGCAGTGGTATGTAAAGCAAAGCAACTCTCCCGCACGCGTTTATGGTGGCTGACTGTAACTCCAGTTCTCCTGCAACGGCGCCCCCGGCGGTGATGGTGGCGGCAGCGACCCCACTACGACTCTACAGACTTCTACCCGAGCGTCATCTACACAGGTTCCTCCCGTGTCGACTCAGCCATCTGGCCAGGTAAGTCACAAGTGCACGAGTGTCCACTGCTATCCAGAGGTTCTCAAAACGGGCTAACTTGAGATAGTGCGCTCTTCTCTGGGCCCAGTGCGGCGGAAGTACCTGGACTGGTCCAAAGTGCTGCGCCACAGGTACTTGCAAGGCACTCAACGACTTCTACTCTCAGTGCACCACTTAAGATCTTGTATCGAGTCAAGGATATTTATGGTGAACTTGATTAGTCAAAATTTGTGAAGCGGCGATTAGAAGAGCCATTTCATGTATACACCTTGGATAGCTATCTGGAGAACCGTAAAATACATCATATCGTTGAGAACCCTTTCTTCTTAAGCAGGGATGGCTGCTCATTAACAGTTTGTGACTCCCCAGGCAAAGACAGCTTGTCCGAACTTGTGATCCCAATTCTCCTTGGAGTGTCCAATCTCCTGTTCAGCGGCACACGGCGCAGCAGCGTACAACCTCAGAACACAGTTGGACTTCTTGGTATTACCCCATACCATCTATTCAACAAAAGTAAGTAACAAGTATTTGAAAAGCCATGAAAAGCAAGTCGACCTACATGATCGCCTGGAACACATGCTGGGATCGAGGTGCAGCCCTTATTCTTAGAACCAGAATAGGACCCTTCGAAGCCAGAGCCTCTTGGGCAGTCGAACTGCATGGTCCACGCGTTGGCAGACGCGACAAGTGCCAAGACACTGAGTGTGAACTTCATTTTCGCAAAGTAATGGATAGACTTTTTCAAAGTACAAGGTTAATAGTATGCTTAGATTTTCGCTTTTCACGAATTACCCTCAATATTTATAGAGCCAAGCGGTGTAATCTGCACGCCGTCTTATGAGAATTTTCGCCCCCACCTTGGACTGTAAATAGCTTCTACTATGGTGCTATGTATGTGCCTCTCCTTTCTGCACGATATTACACATCTCTCGATATTGCTAGCGGTTCAAAGACGGCTAATCCTAGTAACTGGCAACTGACTGGTGGAAGAGCTGCTACCCCGCCTTGAATCTAGACTGCGGCTGAAGTTGTTGGTCCCCAATCAGACGTGGCACTGCTTACGCGCTTCTCTTCTCATTAGGCTTCAATTTCAGGTTCGCAAGTTCAACCCACCGAAAGCAGACCATCTGTAATTCTCTACCTTCACGCGATAACCGAAAGAAAACCGTGATTTAGCCAGCTACCAATCAGCCGATATCATGTCAGCCAACGCGCCGCAGTACCAGCACTTCATCCCACAGTTCATCCTGAAGAACTTCGGCCATCCTTACAAGTGTCCCAAGGCCCCCGCCAGTGGCTCAAAATGCAAGAAGCACCATCATGAAAAAGGAAAATACCCCGGCGACCCTGTCGTAAATTGCTTGGAACTTTTGCCAGAGGCTTACAAGATTGAGGAGCTTTCTGTCCAACGCGTATGCGGCCTGGTTGACATGTACACAGATCAGTCACCAAACGCACAACTTCCGCGCGAATTGGAGGGCAAATTCAGCAGGCTAGAGGGCAATACGAGTGTTGTGATTCGCAAGATAATTGGTGCTCACCAACGTGGAGAAGGAAAAGTCAAACTCACAAGGACACAGCAAACAGTACTTCGCAAGTTCGTTTATCTACTGAATCAACGAGGTTCGGGCTTCTTCAAGACATACAACTGCAACAGCATCAATGAGTATAAAAGTAACGACCGGGACCTTCTGAAAGATTTTATGGATCGACATGGAATCCAACGACCGTTAGATGTTTGGTTAGGAGCCTTGAGTGCTATCATCGATCTCGATATGAGCGTAACAGCAAATTGGCAACAAACTCTCAAATCAACTGTCTACCATGGCCTATTTCTCCATTTCGTGGAAAACATCACCGAATTTTGGATGTCCTTCTGCACCCCTTCCAGCGAGGACCAAGAGTTCATTCTCTCTGACACGGGAAGCCATGTGTACGAAGGACCAACCGTCGATTTTCAGGACAAGGCAACAGGAGAATTCCTTTGTCTAGCACCCCGTTTCCACCTCTTTGCGCCTATTTCTCCACGATTGATGATCGTCTTGAGAAGTAAGCATCTTCCAGAGCCACATGAGGATAACAATCCCGAGATAAAGGCTATGCGTCAGCTACAACGAGAGATTGAGATCGACTTGATCTATGGCCCAGGAACAACATCCATATTAGAGGATCTCCCTGCTCACAAAGCTATCAACAGCTACTCGACCTTGGTGAATGGAATATGGACAAAACGACCAGGCTGGGATGAACAACTTCGTCAGACTGATACCTTCTCATTCCCATTCTTCAAAATCTCCATGCGACATGCCCGTATTATCAACGGTCTTCTGCTGGACCATGCCTTTCACGGCTTAACAATTATCTTTAACAAAAAAACCACATTCTTGGATCTCCTAGAATGGTTCTTGACGGAACCTTGTGAGGTTGGCAAAGACTGGGCGGAGAACATCACGCAGAGCAGATGAGGTATCTTGCGCGGTTGACGGCTTTGATGCATGCTGAAGGGCGAAATATTTCACTTCGTATCACAAGTAAGCCAGTCAGCAACCATCTTGACATCGAGAGTTATAAAAACCAGAACAATGCTGCCGCACGATGGCTTGAGGCCATTGAGAAGAAAGAATCCAGTAAGGGAGCTTCCAAACAGAAACAACGACAAAGTCCTGATACCGAGGTCGATACGGTTCAAAATAATTCAGAGGGTCTCCACGACCGGCCCAAGAATGAGAAGACCACTGTCAAGGGGCAGCCAACTGACCAGGATCCGACGATGAGAAATGAAGAAGAATTTAGCCAAGTTGAACTCACGTCACCCATTGATTCTGAATACTCAGCACAATTCGCGTCAGAAAATTCCCAGAGGGCCCATGAGTCACTAGTAATGGCGGTAGGGGTCCTACTTTTGCTCATAGCGGCGACTTTTATGATTGTATTTCTGGCTAGGTGGTCAGATCGGTTTTTGCAGGCCTGTTTTGGGATCAGTTTGTATGAGCTGCCGGGATTTACTATTAGCTTCATTTTACATATACTTCGGTGGCTAATTTGGCTTTTGGGAGTCTTGCTTAGGATCTGTTGGTATCTGGCCTCCCACGCACCCAGGTTGAGATGACGGAGAAACAAAGTGTTTGGTTCGTCATGTATAAGGTATAAGGTAGATCAATGTGTGTTGCAAAGGACGTTTTGGATCAGAGTGCAGAAATCTACGGAAATTAATTGTGATCTGTACAAAATAGAACCAACCGAGTGAAAGATCACGCACTTCTATTTCCAGTTCTTAAGTTGTCATTTCTTCGGGTTGTGATATGACCCAATGAATTTACGCTGGTAGTCAGCCTTGCCAATTTCTCAAGCAACCAATGTCAACCCAGTAGGGAATGCACGCCATAACAACATACCTTCAATAGTATGTGAGCTTCTTGTCTCGATACCCCAGGTTCATATCTTGCTTGATTGTTTGATTGGTCATCTCGGCTACGGCATCGTTTAGTGCACCAACTTCAACTCCACCAGCTGAAAAGATGGAACAACTCGCGCTAAGATGGATCCTCCCGCCCTCCACTTCACGCCGAGGTTCATCACAGCTTCAGCATATGACATCCCAGTATTGTTTCAGGAGAATTAGCCATTCTGAAACAATCTGAAAGGAAGAAATAGATAGCCTGTACAGCAGTAGAACGAATGTCCGAAACGGCTTATCTGGTCGTCGTTCCTCCAACGTCTCCCAACGACATTCAGACTAGTCTCACCAATAGAGTTTCACCTTCTCCATACAGACGTCATAGTCAAGTCTTACTCAGAACCAAGTTCCAACCTCTAGCTCCGGCCTCAGCGGCTGAAATTATCTCTCATTTCTTCCAAACACCGTCGCCAAAACACCTCAATTGCTTCAAAGATCTACCAATTGAGGTGATGAGCAATGACTTCCTCTGACGAAACGTCAGCTCACCAAAATGAAGCCGCCCAAGCGCGTCCAAAGCGAAAACTCCCGCCATGGCTGGACCACTTCAACGCCCACGACATGAAGATCTTTCTTCGATGCTGGATCGCGATATGGGTTATGATGCTCCTCATATTCATCCACCCCAGCCTCGTCGAGATCGGCCAAGCGACGTTCCTCGGTGCAATTCTTCTTTTTGCTGTTCCGCCAGCTAGCATTTTGTTTATTTATCTCCTTGCCGCGTTATCGCTGCTGTTAGGAATGTGTCTCGCGTGGTGCTGGGGTCTTTTGACGATGAAGGCTGCGCTGGCGACACGCTCTGATGCCGAGACACAGGCTAAGCTTCAGGCGCTGCAGCAGCAGGTTGGGGAGATTGCGAAGACGACGGGACAGACGCCGGCGTGGGAAGCGCAGATCTTGATTCATGAGGGTTTTATGCTAGATGCGAGAGTCACGGCCGTGTACTTCAGCATGGGCTGTTTGTTCATCTACGTCTTGGCTCGACTGCGATGCGCGAATCCGAAGCTTGTCCTCATGCAGATCTTTGGAACGATTGTCACCGATATCTTCATCCTTTTTGGCCCGACACTTCCTTCATTTCAAGGCGACCTCGCAGCTATTCTCGTCAAGCCTGGAGCCATTGGAATCGGCCTGGGCTTAGCATGTTGCCTGCTTCTCTTCCCCCAGTCAACGTCGTACATGGTTCTCGGTCAGATTGAGAAGCTAGTCCGCATGTCCAATTCAGCACTTTCCGCGACCAAGAGGCGATTTTCTGATGAGGCCATCCCACTTGCTGAGCTCCAAGGAAGTAGAGCTGGGATGATCGCTGTCTTCAAGGCCGGTCAGCCAGCCCTCGCGTTTCTTCCGATTGACTTTTCCCGCGGTCGATGGAACGCAGATGATGTCAGAGGTTTGCACCAGCGGGCGCGCAAAGTCATGTTTTCCAGTCTATATCTTCTCGACTTCCAGATTGCGCAAGTCCGCGGTAAGCAGAAGGAAGAGGAACATATCAAGGCTCAAGAAGATGGGCGAATTGGCCCAGCAACGGATAAGGAGAAGTACGAGATTGGTCAACATCATCGACACGAAAATGCCACGATTTTGAGTGCTTTCCAAAGGCCTGAGGGATCCGAGATACGCTCTCGGACGAGGAATACGCTTCGGGATACGACATCAGACTTACTGGAGATCGGACCGCAAGCTATCAACCTTGCGGCAGATTACATCCATGCTGTCAATTCCTGCCGATGGATGGGAAAACCATCGCCTGAACGGTGGGAGGAGCTGAACCGAAATCTTCATGATACTTTGGCAAGGTCACGGCAAGCGAGGGAGGCATGCGTCATCAACACAACAAAGGGCGTTCTCGAGGCTCACGCAGAATTGTTTGACGAGAGTGGCCGCCTCAAGCCAGTGGAGGGAACTGACCGACCATTCCTACCAAGCATGGTAATTGCTATGGTCATCGAGGAACGAATTTTGAACATGGCCATTGCGACTGAGAAGTTGTTGGAGTACATACTCCAACTCTCCGAAAAGCGAACCAGCCATCGCATATGGGTTCCTTCACGGCTACAATATGCTTTGGCATGGATATTCCATGGACAAATCGCATTTCCAGGTTACGATATCTCAACAGAGGAGGATCCTGATCAAATGATGGATGGCGAGAGTTTCGATGAGCAAACAAAGGAGATGAAACGAAGACTAGATATCAGCCGAGGATACAAAGGCTCTTCTGCGCAGAGAAGTAAGATTGGTCGAGTTTTCATCGCAACGTACAACTGGTTGGTCAATCCGTCTGGCATGTATGCGCTGAGAATGGTTGTTGTTACCATTGCCACGTCAATACCGGCGGTGCTTCCCAGTACAGCTGGTTTCTTCTACCGAGAGAAGGGCATCTGGGCCGTCATTAGTGCTCAGACCGTTCTGCTTGTGTATCTGGCCGACTTTACCTTTTCGCTCATCGCGCGTACCATTGGAACTATTGTCGGAGGAGTCATAGGCATGGTGGCTTGGTATATCGGTGCTGGAAGTGGTGTCGGCAATCCATATGGCATGGCAGCCTCAACAGGCATGATGATCATTCCCATGCTCTGGTGGCGCCTCTATCTTCCCCCATCATTCGCATTTGCAACAATCATGGGCGGAGCTACCTTTTGTCTCGTTCTCGGCTTTAGCTGGGATCACGACCATATCGTCCAGTATGGTCTTCCCGGCAAAGGCTACGAAGCATTCTGGAAGCGAGTCGTCACAGTATTGATCGGCTTCGTCGCTGCTTTCGTCGTGCAATTATTCCCAAGTCCACCATCTGGAACGACGCACGTCTGCAAGATTCTCGCAAACTCGGTGCGAAGTCTATCAGATCACTACGCTCTTCTGATTTCTCACTGGGGCCGAACGGATAGAAATCATGGCCTGGGTGCAGTAGCGGAGCACATCTCGATCGAAGTTGCAGAGATATTACTCGCCGTGAGTCCTTCCATCGCGTTGCTGAAAGGCGAATTGAGTTTCGGGCCCTTCGACCAAAAGGTTCTTGCACAAACGAAGGAACAGCTGCAGTATATGAACCAAGCACTGGGCGGTCTTCTCAACCTTGCATCTACCCTACCAAAAGAGATGCAGGACCGTCTTATTCGCGTTGCGAACATCCTCGACGAGCGATCAATTGGAGATGTCATGGCTGTTCTTGGCATTATTGAACAGGCTCTACGCACAGGCTCACCTCTACCTGAACGATTACCTGCACCGCTCGTCCGGCGCGCCATCGATTCATTTTACGCTTCGAAAAGCGAAGTCCTTTTGACAACTACCCTAGTTGCAGATGAAGATCACCGACGATACTGCGTTGCCGTAACGCTATATCTCAAATTTCTAGGAAGCATTGACGATTTGCTGATCGTCCTCAAGACAGCGCTAGGAGAGAGGCACATCATTTATCAGTGGGACGATGTCAAGGATATCGCATGAGTCGTCAGACCAATAACACTGTTCCTAGACCGAGCTTCAGGTGCATGAATTAGATTGGGCCACAATTAGCCGAGTATTTGACATTGATCAGTTATCGTATGAATGGAATGCAGTCGTGATTTCAGCCTCAAGGTCGTCGTCCAATTATTATCGAGGCGTGCCGAGCTCCAGCTCCTTCAGGTTAAAATCTCACGAGCCAAGTCGGTTGGTGGCGCATCGGGCTCCACTACGTGGTAAGACTATTGATGCGTTAGGCATTGGACCAACACAAGTATAAGCACTAAAATGCATTGAGCAATTGTGCTGTGTTTTATGTCACTCTACCTTGGTTCTGAGAAATTGTATCGTCACGCCAAGCTCGTGATGGGAACAAATGGCAATGGCCGACGACAGGCAACCATGAGTCTCGTGAGAGTATTTTAATTCATTTGAGTCTTTCTCTTCTTCAAACTCAAGACTCCTCTTCATCGATCTAAACATGGCCAATCTCGGTACTCTACCTGTTGAACTTGTCACAAAAATCGTGGGCCATCTATCAACTCAGGATGTCAAGGCCTTGAGCTACGTCAGCTGGCTCATGCGGCACGCTGTTGTTGGAATTCTCTTCCGAACTCTCGTTATTCACTTCCCGCTGGCATCTACTCAACCTCTGGAGGAGCTCATCCACAAGTATCAAGACTTCATCTCGACAGTCCACTTGCATGTCTCCTTTCAACCCAACATTGAGGAAAAGCCCCACGAGGGTCCTATGCCCAGCGTATGGGGGTTAGCTCCAACAGACACACTCAAGAAAATCACCCACGGCGATATCCTCAGCAATGTCAGTTCTTTCGTCCTCGAGTTCAACGGGGCACAATTTAAGGACCGTGGCTGGTGGGGTGAAACCGCTCCTTGGTCAGATCCGAACTTGCCTGGCAACATTTTTCACAATGGGGAGAACTGGGATCAGACACTGCAACAAGAACGCGATATGATATGGCGTGCTCAATACAACGAGTTCATGCGAGCTATTTCAATGAACCAAAATATTAGGAACCTCAAGATCAAAAACTTCATTCCCAGGAACGCTTCCGCATGGGAAACGTCAGAGTGGGCGTCTTTCCTGGGAAGGTTGCAGGTTTTAGAGATTGGTGTCTTTGGCGGCGACGACGATTTGTTGCACACCAATCTCGGGTTCATAGAGTTTATCAGGAGTTTACCGCAGTTCATCATGAGGCATGCGCGAAAAGTCAGGCATCTTACTCTCGAAGCCAGTCCGGACGCTTTATTTGGGGGAGCGTCTGCCAACTACTGCATCCCGCTACCCTTGAAGGAAGACCACTTTCCCTCCCTCCGCTCACTCACGCTCAAGAATATCATGATCGGACCTGATCTGGTAGACTTTCTCACGAGTCGAGTCGATTGTTTTGAAGAGCTTGAGCTACATGACTGTATGTGCGACGAGCCTGAACCGGAGTACGGGCCCGATTGGGACCTGGAACCCGTGTCCTGGGCTGATTTGTGGAGAGCCATGAGGGAGAGCAATATGCGACTTTTCAAGGTGTCTGTCGTGCAAAGTAAGACACCTCCGCTTCTATGGCAGGAGGGTAGTAGTGAGGAGGATGAGACCAGTGAAGAGTCTGTCGCGGCTGCAAGGATTCGAAAGATGCTGGAAGAGGATAGAAGTTTGGTGGTATGGAGATATGCGAGGGTTGATTATAAGTACGGTTGGATCGTGGACCTGTCGGATGATAATGTAAGGTATTTTGAGGAGGGTGAGGACCAGCGGGAATATGTGAAGCTTTTGGAGATGTTGGAGGAGAGGAATAAGCAGTGAAGGTTATGAAACAAACGGTAAAAAGCCGGTCAACCAATAAATTCTTTAACCAAGTATTAAAGGCTGGCATGCTATGGCCATCAGTTACATATTCATCTATTTAACAATGATGTTAGACTGTAATGAATGCCTATCTGGACCATGACTTCATCCCATTCTTTGCCGAATTCTTGACCAATGCCAGGTAGCAAGCTGGATCAGACTTGCCGATCTTAACAGACTTAGTAGTATTTAGACGGTCTCTGCTAAAAGACAAGACTTTAGATATGCTTAGCCAACCAACGCAGAAGAACATTATGTGTATGGTCCGATATAGAACCAAATTCACTCATTCAGGCAAAAATAAAGAAGCGATTCATCTAAGGGAAAAGCAAAAGAACAGGGTCTGTGAAAAAGCAAAAGAATAGGGTCTGGCCGGGGATTGAACCCGGGACCTCTCGCAAGCTAAGCTATAGGGTTTTCCCTAAGCGAGAATCATACCACTAGACCACCAGACCGATCAATTTTGTTAAAAGCACGTTTCAAAATTTAGTCTATGATGGTGGATTGATTTCGCGCTGTCAGGATGGTTGCGATTTACTGGTCGCTAAAGCTTGGATCTGCTCCCCAACTGGAGCTTCAGCTTCATCTTATCTAAACGCACTTCATTTCCCCCGTCTAGATAAGCTTATCGCGTATTCTCGTTACTGAAATCCCTTCATACTGAGAAACCTCAGCGATCGTGGTTCTTTGCTTCCACGCATACTGTTTTCTCAAGTATCATTTTGAAATTACAACGAACTCGTCGGATATTGTTCCGCAACTTTGTGTCCCCAAGAAATGGCTGCTGATGGGGTTGAAGGTTTATCAACAGCCATGTCGGTGTAAGTCCATTGGGTCCAGCGTTCAAACACCAAACTCTGTTCCAATCCATAGTGAAACACTCACCATTTCATGCGCTGCCCTACGGGGCATCATCCCCGGCGTTGATCAAATCTGGACCCTTTTATTGGCCGTCTCTAGTGGATGCCCTGTAAATCTCGCTACGGGGAGCCTAGCTCCATTGAGGTTAATCCACTGAAGGATTGGATTTCTGCCTGGCTAGTCCCTATCGCTATTCCCATTCTGTTCCCTCTCCTTTCCCAATTTCCCGCTGTGATTTTCCCTTCTTCAACATCTCACGTTCATTCATTCGCTCATTTTCAGCCACAAAATACTTTCACTTCATACACTCGCTATCAATATTCAACATGTCTTCTGCTCTCGTCACCTCTCTCCCCATCTTCGCCGGGGCTGGCTCGTCACAGACTCTCGTCGCCGAAGTCCTCGGCGCAGACGCGGATCATACAACATACGTTCTGAACTGCCCCTACGTTGACCCCGAGAGCGAAGAGTTCCATACCATGGACGACTGCGGTGTCTACAACAACACCTACATCATCGGACCATACATGAGCAAGACTCTCCCTCCCGGTGCCGCCAGCACAGGCGACTTTGATCTCTTCATCACCATGCCCGGCGACGCAGAGGATGACTGGAAATTCTCCGTCCACTGCGAGATGTCGCGAACCGTCGCGCAGAAGTGCACCACCATCAATATCGGCGGCAACGACGATGGCCACCCTACCGCCACTCTGACCAACACTGATGATCTTGAGGATTACGGGTTTAGAACATTCGACTACGGTGCTGTTTCTATCACTGCTGGTCAGGACCTGCTCGACGCTAAACACGCGAGCGCCACCGCAACTGCTGGCGACGCCACCAAGACTAAGGCTTCGGGAAGCGATGCTAGTGGATCTGAGACTTCTGGTGCAGCTACACCCATTAACACATCTGGTGCCTCGTCTTCTTTCACGCGTGCGTTTGGTGCTCTGTCTCTGGCCGGTGTCGCTGCTGCCCTCATCCTATGAAGTTCCGGCTCAGAATAACTCTCTTGGTACAGTTCTTGTATAAGCATCAAAAATGAGGACTTGGGGTTGGAGACGATGGGTCTCGTAATGCACAGGACTAAGCTTCATATTTATAGTTTAGGCAGTCGATATATGTAAACTAAATTTCTGCCTCATCCTTGGTTGGACGATATCCGTGGGTCCCCAATCTGAGTTTAAACTTGTCGGGTCTGATTGAGTTTTTCCCAGGCAACTACAGCCCGGACCTGACTGCACGCTGAGTCCTCATATCATGAGCCAACATAACTTCAAAAAGATATCGGCTTGCGAACAAGAAAGGTTCCAACATTCACTCCATATGAAGACTTGAATGTGATGGCACTCCTTAGTGTGAGTCGTGTTGAGCAGCTGGGGGCGTAGGCGTGCGAGTCGAGATTAAATCATGGCATGGAATGTGTGAGCATCAGAAGTCAATAGGATTGAGCATGATAGAAGGGAAATGATACTCACAAGACGTGGTTACTCCTTTTGGGTTGGCGCTAGCGAAGGAAAAATGCTGCTGTGATGGAACAGGGTAAGGCCCTCCTCGAGCCCTCTTTCGAGGGGTCACAGCAATCATATCTTGTGTTCCTTCGAGGTTTCACGGTTGAGTGCCCATGAGACTGGCAATCCTCTGGCAGGAGGCAAAATATGGTACAGAAGTCAAGAATCGTGAGCCGGCATGAGAGAAAGCCAGGGCAATTTCCAGGATGACCGAATGAGTAGGACGTAGTGGTTGCCTCGGGAACCAAAATTCTCAAAGCGTAGCTGGGTCAATGATGGTATGTATGAGTCTTACCATCGTCAATATTCTGCATACCCCCCTTCCTGTGAAAATAATGCTACTCGCTTCATCGCGAAGGAGACAAAGCTATAGTAAGCTAAGGATGGGATGGATCTTGGTTTAAAAGAAAATGATATTAGTCACTGCATCCCTTGGTATTTTGTGTTTTGCAACTCGCGTCATCGAAATTGAGGAGACCATGGCCCATACATCCCCAGGCACTTTAGGAACCGTCAAATCGAAACCTGTTCCAGCTGAGCCTTCGTCAGTCCCTCCCTGATCCTGTTCCGGAATCTCTCTTTTGACATTGTGTTCGCCACTGTGAAATCAGCTGAAGTCACGATACAAGAAAGGCAGAGCCGCACCAAAGTTTCACGGATATCGAAAACTCGCATCCAAAGCAAAAGCAAAATGACTTGTGGTAGGGACAGATTGCCTGAGACCTGAACATGAGACATTCAACATTGGAAGGGGCCACAGTCCGAAACCGCTGGCACAAAAGTTTAGCATAAGCTTTTCACGGTCTACCACTGATTTGAGAGTTAGATCAACTAGTGCCAATGTTAACTCTGATATGGTCCCCGTGGTGGGGCAATGTCATCTCAGGTAAGTCCTTCGTATCACCATAGGCAAGGAAGTTCACAGATATACAACGTAGCTAGCCATTCCAATCTAAAATGGTCATATCACTTATGGGATCCAAACAGTTCCTACAACAGAGGAGATTGTCATGCTAGCAGACTTATCAAATAAGGGGATGAAAAGGGAGATCCAGAGGAGGATGAGGTAGGAAAAGAATTGTGCACGGTTTCCTTACATGTGTGTGTGCGGTAACTTTCGTCCTGCATTTGCCCCTTCAACCTTCTCATCAAGATGCTTTCAGCAATGCCTCTGCCTAGAGAGAACAGCACATTGTACATCCCTGTGTGACGAATCAAAGCAGGCCTGCTATGTGCACACTGTGTTACTCTACATGGTACTCTTCCATCAGAGTCAAAGACCGGATGAAAGACTGTATACATGCACAGGATGATGGTGTTTTGATAGCAGATTTGTGTTTTCGCCTCTCAATGTCAAACCAACTTGCACTGATGCCCATGCCTTCATTCGTCGGAGTAAAGTCATGATTCAACAAGCTTTCATTCTGCAATCTTTAACATCTTATGCCTGCAAACTTGACTTCTCTTCGGTTCTATAAAATCCCACATTTCCTTCTCTGTCTCCCTCTCCTCATTCATATCAGTTAATCACATCAGACAAACAAGTCTAACTTTCGACGACTCACACCCAACACTACAATAAACCAAAAGGTTATACTCCTTCCTACCTCAACACTCTTACATACAACACATCTCCAGCTACAATGAGAACCAACGAGCAAGGACAGAAGATTGCCTGTTCCAAGTGCCGTGTGGGGCACCGAACAAAAGCATGTGTTGACGCCCCAGGCCACCAAGGTAAGCACGCGCCCTCCCCAAACCACAACCGAATCGTCGCTAATAAACTTTGCAGATGACGTGCAGGTGGTCCCCTCAGCTGGTCGTCCAGCCGGTGCCAGGACTAACCCGGTCAGGGTCGCTGAGCAACGGGAAAAGAAGAGGAGACGCACGGTGGACAAGCTGCAAGAGGATCGAGATGCAGCCTTTCGCGTCTATGATCTTCCACGCGCGGCTTCTGAGCCTGTGCTAGGGGGCTTTGTTGCTGGGAACCCGCAGGTTCCCGTCCAGGGGTACCAGAATCTGGGGAGTCTTGCAGGCCCTCATGCTCCTGTCCCTTCTGTTGCACGGCGTCATACTTTCCCTCCGAATCCCCTTCCTGCTGGCTTACCTGGACCCGTCACGCATTCCTTGGAGCAGCCAGTGAATCCTGGCATGGGTCAATGGCCCATCCTTCCTGCTCCCGCTGATTCTGTTCCTGTTTCTGCCTCTCCTACCCTCAATTTCCCTGTTACTGCTCATAGCAATGCTATCCCTGTTTTTTCCTTTGGAGTAGATGATTTCTCGGACGTCGGGTTTGGGATGTCCATCCCAAACCCTCCAAATCCTCCTGCTCCCTCACTGGGCTCTGGTACCATTAGTAATCCTCTTTACTTTGGTTTCCACAATCCCATGCCCACCCTTGGTCACGCTTCTCTCCGTCCGTTCCGCCCTGCCTCCTCTGCCCCAGTTTCCCAGCCTGCCTTGGTCAACCAGCTCGGTGCTATGGCACCGAACTCTTCAGTCAACAACCCGGTGACGGGGCTTCCTCAAGTTGACATGATAGCTCAGGTTGATCAAGTGGACACCATGACGCTCCAAAGCCTCCAGGAAAGTGCCATGGCAGCTGCGGATTTTGTCCGTCCTGTTCCCTCTATCCCATCCCCCGACCTCTTTCCACCTAACGAAGAGATTCAGGAGACGGTTTCTTGGGACGGGCTTATCCCTTATCCCTGAGCAGGTTGAGATTGATCAGCCCACGCCAGCGGCCAACAGAGATGCCCAATCTTCCGGCTCTCCGAGTTCCTCCAGGTCGTGGATGTTTCTTAATCCCCTGACTTCGGATGGTGCCTTCACCGCGGAACTTCCCGGACTTGGTACTCTGGCTGATCAGAGGGCATCGGCTTCATCTGGCCAAAATGCTTTCTTTGATGCCGCAACCCATGTTGACGGCATCTTTGTGGGTGGAGACCAGTATGAACCTGGAGAAGAGTCTGGTTGTCTTGTCGAAAAGGCTGGTGACTTATTTGCTTTCTCTGGTTTTTTTACTTGAGGGCTGAGAGAAACAGAACCTGTGTATTGTGGCGGGCATACTTACGGTTTTGGAAATGGTAACCAGAGGAGCAGCTGGAAAGAGGGGTAGAATGCTGGATCAAGTCAGCCTACTTATGCTTTGATGAATCATGAGGCCAGAGCTTATGAAAGGGTGAGTCATTAGCAGAAGGGCCAGGATCACATGGAAGATTACGGTGGACTTCCACGTGCCATCTCTGGCCTGTACAAGACGTAGCCCGGTGACACAGAAGGGTTCTTATCTGGAACTATTCGCACCCATGAGAGATGCAAGCTAGCCAGAGTCACAGGTGGCTATCGAGGAATTCGGGGATGGAGCAGAGGAAAAGGCTCTCAAGTTCACTTCGACATTGACGAGAGGCACGCGCTGACAACAAGATTCACGCCAATATGGTTCCCCTACCAGCATATCTTACTATTTATGGAGGAGAGAGCGAGGACGAAGTATCAGTTTGTTTACTTTGCTTAGCGTCCCGAGTGGGAAGATACCCCATGAAGAAGTCGTATCTCATCGAGTTGGTACTCTGAGAAGGAAAAGTGGATTTAGGAGTCATAATAGATTAAGGTCTGCATTTCAAAAGTAACATAGGTAATTTGGTTGTTGTTGGTTACTACACTTTCGCTATCATGTAGTAAAACTGTCTCTTGTGCTTTTTGAACGACGTCGATTCCAAAGTTAGTCCAAATGCTTAGCCCTTATTCGCCCATCTCTGCGTGAATGCTTCTGCCTGAACTTTCAATAACCAGGCACCCATCAATTTGCTCCAACCCAAGTGACACACGCAACAGCCGCTATTGCAGCTAAAGCACCCAGGATCAACATTTGAAACCCTTCGATCATCCACGAACGCACTGATGCGTCTGCTGTTTGTAGGATGTAGCTCTTCCCAGCTCCAAAGGCAAATAATACCAAGAGACAGAGGCAAGAGCTCCATTGGAGACCAAGGCCAACTGTGCTGGTAAAGAAGTAGGGAAATAAGGGAATGATGCCGCCGATGGTGTAGCCTAGCGATATCGAGAGGCCAGATATGATTGGCGCCTGAGGCGTTGGTTGTGAGGGCGATGTATCGTCTTTTAGCGAGCTTAAGCGTGAGATCACGCGTTGGAGATCTGACGGTTCTTGTTGAATTGTGTTGAGGATTGTCGTGACTGTTGAACTCGGGAGGTCCAAAGGCGCGAGGTGTTGTCGCACCAGTTCCTCCGCTTGCATCTGCATCTTTTCGGATTGTTCAACCATGAAATCGCTTTCACTATTCCTCTCGTAGCTCTCCTTTGATTCCTCCAGATCTTTTGTCTTAGGCTGGCAAGGCGCGCATTCGTCTCGTGCTGCGAGATATCCTCCAATTCCCATACTGATGCTGCCAGCGCATAATTCTGCTAATCCGCCGGTGATAACCGTATCCGTCTTTCCAAGCGAGCTGAGCCCAGCCGTCAGGGCAAAAGGTACTGTAAGTCCATCTGAAAAACCGAGTGTAAAGTCGGATAGGAAGCGTTTGAATGCTGGGCTCTGTGAGGACTTCATTTTGAACAATGTTGCTTATCTCCAAGCCTCGAGGTTACAAACGAAGATGTAAGAAGGAAGAAAGTCTCAAAAGGGCAGAATCAGAAGTCCTTCGCACCTCCCACGTGCCTTCCTATTCCATCCCATGATGCATCTCATCGGTGACAAGACAGGATAGCTCACGGCATGATATTGCCGGCCGCAGCACAAAACAGTCCCGCAAGCGAAGTGATCTACATCGCACATGGTACAACGCCGCGATCTTACAGGTCGGCCACGCGCTAGCGACCGCTGACCAAAGTGCGCTATTTGATTCGCCTGCCCCTGGGAGATGGTGTCCTAGTGCAAAAGATCCCTGAAGCAAGAAAGGCTAATGGATGGATCGTTCGGCCCGTTGACTTGGCGATCTGGCATGTGCTTGGCAATTGAACCGCGAATTTATTGAAACATTACGAGAAATCGGTAGCGACTTGTGGCTGATAGCTTAAATCACCACAGAAGACTTAGTTGAAGATTTTAGAGGTCAAGTTTAGCGTAATTGGCTATTTACTCTATCTAGACTGATATCGTAGAATTGATGCTATTTACATTGTCCTGATTACACCGAGTATCTATACAGCAATCTAGGTAGACTTGGCAGGCTCATAACCTTTAGGGGGGTTAAGTCCATCGTTAACCTCAATAGTATCCTTGTAGTAAGTAGGATTCTTGCTCTTCTTCCACTCCTTACGAATAGGCTCAAAGATCTTGCGTCCGGAGAAACTATGCTCGAGATCCAAGTTGGGCGCAACATACTCCTTGTTTCCACCGTTGGTGTTGAAGGGGCCAGCATACGAGGCGTTCCAGAAGTAGCTGTCCAGCTTGTGAGACTTCCACTTTCGGATCTTGTCGCCTGTCTTTTGCGCAACCAGCTTGAAGACGTTAGCGCCCACGTCCCAGCGGCCGAGGGTGTCGAGACCCCAGTTCGCGGAGACGGTGGCGATCTCAGAGTAGTGGTTGTAGAAGCTGTTGTCGTTGGTTCCGACGAGATGCTTGGGGACTGCGTCGCCGAGAAGGATGCCGAGAATGTGGTTTTGACGAGCGTAGGTCTCGTTCTCATCCCATGTAACAAGAACAAGAGTGTTTTGCATAAAGTGCTTGTCCTCGAGAAGGGGCTCGAGGAAAGTACGAGCCCACTGACCAGCAACAGTAACGGAAGTGTCGTGTCCGTCAGAAGTCATGTTGGGGGTGATGAACATCCACTGAGGAAGCTTGTTCTCCTTGAGATCCTTGTGGAAAACAGACTTCTCAGTGTCGACGAGCGAGAGATTCTTGATCTGAGAAAGGCGCTGCTCAGAGGTAGCGATGCTGTCGTGAAGAACAGCGGGGTTGTGCTTGCGAACGTAGTCATTCTTGCCGTTCTGATGGTTCACCCAGGAAAAGCCCTCGAAGCCAGAGTAGGGCATGTCTTCTTGGTACAGACCCCAGGAGATACCGCGGTGCTCGAGGAGATCGATCACAGTAGAGACGTTGCGCGGGTTGCGGTTGAAGTCGTCGTTCTGCATGCCAAAGTAATCTCCTGCAATAGCGGCCATGTAGTTTGGCTCAGAGGGGTGGGTAACTCCGAAGTAGTTCTCAAGAGTGATACCCTTCTTGCGGAGCCAAGTGAAGTTGGCTGACCCAATTAGTTTTCTTCCTGTGATCAATTGATGAAGGGGAAACTTACGGTCACCGAATGCCTTCTCGTAGTTCTCATTCTCAAAGTAAATGATGGCAATGCGATCAAATGCCTTGCCCTTCACCTTGGAAGTAGGGCTGCTAGTCTTGGCGGTCGCAGCAGCAGCAGCGACTTCAGCGGTGCCGGTGGCAGTGTAGCTGGTCTCCCAGCCAGTCTCATGCTTGTGCTGCTTATGCTCCTTGGGAGGCTCATAAGAGTGGCCGAGGGCCAGGCCAGCAACGGCCAAAAGGGTAGCTGTTTGGAAGAGCATAACGATTGAATTCAAACACAAACTTGAACTTGAGCTAAAGATCGACGCTCAATTGGCAGCAGCGTGATTGGGTTTCATATAGGAATGCAGATCAAACTGCACGGATATCGTGCCGTGCGTTTCCCCACCGTCGGTCAACGCAACGTCGTTGGTGTAAATCATGTTGAACTTTTGTAATAGCTCTCGGGAGAATGTAACGCCAATGGACTGCATAGGCAGGGCACGTGTGAGTGATTCTGGGGGTTCAGAAGGGTTCTGCTCGCGTGCCGACTCTTCCGGTTCCTCGGGTTTAACGTCACGCTAAGATGATCCCTGCTTGGGTGGGTGGAGTATGCATTGAGGGTTCATCTTGGAGCTCGAGTTTGTTCTTTTGAACGAACGACACGACAACGTGGGCTTTTTTTCTTAATTTCTTCAGTGTGAAGTATGGATGAGATCAAGTCGCCTTGGGTGAAGGAGGACGAGAGAGATGGTGAGGGGACGTGGTTCCTTGGCGATGAGGCTGCTTTGAAGTCAGAGCAAGCGGTCGAGAAAGCTTCATCGAGGACCAAAACACCAAAAGGCAAGGGCTTGACGATATTCGTCGCGGTCGCTGGCCTCATTTCAATTCTCCTTTTGGCTGCAGTCACCCTTAACCTCCAGGCCAAGCCCTCAACACACAAAGAAACGCATGCAAAACCACCTCAGCCAAGCAAGCCAGCTCCAACGCCAGAGACAATCAAACACCAAGAACCAATCCCCTCAACACCTCAACTCCGCGATACAAAAGAATACATTCTCTCAACATCATGGGACTCCAACTCCACTCCAGCAACAAGAGAGTATTTCTGGACCATCAACGACGCCGTTCTCAATCCCGATGGCGTCTTCAGACCAATGATTCTCATCAACAATCAATATCCCGGCCCTCTCGTTGAGTGTAACGAAGGCGATACCATTATCGTCCATGTTGAGAACAAGGCCGTCAATGCGACTGCGATTCATTTCCACGGCATGTTTCAGAACGGCACGAATAATATGGATGGAACAGTTGGCATTACTCAGTGCGCCATCGCGCCAAACTCAAACTTTACTTATAAATTTGATGTCAAGGGTCAGCACGGCACGTATTGGTATCATGCGCATCATAGCGCGCAGGCATCAGATGGATTACTTGGACCGATGGTTGTTCACTCCAAGAAAGAGGATGACCTGCAGAAGATGGATTACGCGACTGATAGAGTTGTTATGGTTCAGGATCACTACCATAACTTGACTTCGGAGCTTTTGATGGAGTATCTTGCTCCAGATCAGGAGAATAACGAGCCGGTACCAGATAACGGTCTTATCAATGGGCGGAATGTTCGCGATTGTGTGGACTTCAAGGGTTGGGCGTGTAACACTACGGACCTTGCGATACCGACGATCGATCTTGAAGTTGGGAAACGTCACAGACTGCGCATCATCAATGTCGGCGCCTTTGCAGAGTTTCAGATCCAATTCGACGAGCATCCATTCTACGTCACAGAAGTCGATGGCACAGACGTTCATCCTGAACCAATTCATCGAGTAAACGTCCTTCCAGCACAGCGGTACAGCGTTGTGCTTGAGACAAACGTCACAACAGCTTCGACGTTCTGGATGAGGGCTAGGATGGTGACGCACTGCTTCAAGAACAAGAATGAACGTCTTCAGTCTGAAACGAGAGCTATCATTCGATATACTGGTAAGGACGAGAAGATAGTTTCTGAAGAGCCAACGAGCAAGGAATGGCCTGATGCGATTGAGGTCATCTGTCGCGATCTGAACACCACCGCCCTTCAACCCGTTGAAGTTGTATCACCACCTCCAGCAGACGAAGTTATCGTTCTTCGTGCGAATTTTGAGATAGGAGATTGGCGCTTGGCAAGAGGGTTCTTCAATGAATCGACTTGGCACGCTAACGCAACGCATCCCTCTTTACATCGGTTCCTCGAAAATGGATTACAGAGTACGTCTGCCAAGAATCCTATCGCCATCAATGAGAAGGTGTTTGAACGCACGAAGGAATTTGTGCTAGAAACAAGCGGTATTCGAACAATAGATATCTCAATCAACAACTTCGACGACGGAGCTCATCCCTTCCATCTCCACGGCCATAAATTCTTCGTCCTCCTGCAAGGTCGCGACGGCTATCCACCCAGCGCAGCAGATCTACCCGAGTACCTAAAATCACACGGCCTCTTGGAAAACCCACTGAGGAGAGATACACTTACTGTCGAGGGGTATGCTTGGGCTGTTATTCGGGTTGTACTAGATAATCCGGGTTTATGGGCATTTCACTGTCATAATACTTGGCATGCTGAGTCTGGAATGTTGATGCAGATGTTGGTGAGGCCGGAGGTTATGAAGGATTGGAAGGTTGGTGATGAGGAGAGGGGGTTGTGTAGTAGGGAGGGTGTTATGAAAGGGATGAGGCCGGATGATAGCATTTGGTTTGGACAGTTCAGATGATAGGATGAGGGGGTTTACACCTTTTGTGGGATATGGCGTTTTTAATATTAGTATTTTTAATGGGATGAAAGCTCTTTCCAATAGTCGAGTAGCTTTTGACAACGAAGCCAAGAGACCGATAACACTGCACTTTAAGTGACAAGATGAGAAGATCAGGCAATGTGAATGTGAGAGGCTTAGTATATCCCCTTCTGACAAATTTACCCGTTCGAAAGACTGAAGTCGGTTTTTCTGAGATATGGGCCTCATCCCCGCGTGATAGACACTGATGCTCAACGTCAACAAGCAATCGTTTGGAGCTGGATCTGTGACTACAAATAACACAGTCTCCAAACGTGGCGTCTTAAGAAATTCATTTCTGGCTCACCAAGTGATATTATGAGTGCTTTTCAGCCATTCTCTCAAGTTTTGACTCCTTTTAACCTGTCTGGAATTGCCCCTTTGACAACAGATTTGAAATCGCGTATGCACAGAGTGAAACAGACAAGGCCTGCTCCACAGTAACAGATAAATCTCAAATTATAAAAGTTAAAGGAGTTATCAAGTTTCTTTAGCCCTGCATTAAGTATAGCTGGGTTTGATTGAGGTGAAAGTCGGAAAGTGACGTGAATTTCAGAATATTGCACTCCAGACCTTCCCGGAGTTGAGAATGCAACAATCGCGAACTCACAATGAGAATCATCTGCAACGGTAATATCTATTCAGTTAAACTTTTTCGAAATGTGTTATTAAAATTAATCCTTCAATGACGGATCCGTGGGCCTTGTCTCCGAAGACCCGAGCATCGCTCCAATCTCAAAACAGCCTCGGAGGACCAACCTCCGATCCCCACACAATGCCACGATTCGACCCCAGAAACACGGTTCATGTCTCCTTACATTACCGCTGGTTAATACTACATAAGTGCACTTTTAAAATTGATCATGTGCCCGTGATTTCCATAGCGCGGAGTCACGTCTTCCGTGGTCAGTTACGGATCGGTTGAGTGACGATTCCCGGATGGAGAAGCCTTCCGGATACTCAAGATGATTGTTCGATGGACTGTCCAAGGCTTGGCGGGTGAAAACTCCGGATAATGCTACGGATCGCGGGCCGGTAGTTGGCTTTTTACGGGATGATTGACGGTTTGTTCTTCTTAGTGACACCAGTTATGGTTCGACGGATGTCGAGCAACGAATTCCGACATCGTCGAAAGATATACTCCCGATCTGGCTAGAATCCAATTTCCTGACCCCAGTAAGTTAGATATAAAAGATTCACGAATCCCTACTCATCAAACTCTTCAGTTGACAAGTGCATTCAAATCAACCAGCATCATGAAGTCCCTCTTCGCTCTCAGCCTCTTCACCGGCCTTTCGGTCGCCCAAAACGCCGCTTGGGCCCAATGCGGTGGAAACAACTGGACTGGCTCAAAGACCTGTGTCTCCGGCTACAAGTGCACCGTCGTCAATGAGTGGTACAGCCAGTGTATCCCCGGCACTGCTGAGCAGCCCACTACTACCCTCAAGACCACAACTGGTGGCGGTAGCACACCTACTGGTACACCTGGAAATGGAAAGTTTACCTGGGTTGGTACTAATGAGGCGGGTGGTGAGTTTGGCGAGGGCAATTTGCCTGGAACTTGGGGAAAGGACTTCATCTTCCCTGATCCCGCTGCCGTTGATGTAAGTCAAAGATTGGAATGGTGAGAATAAAACTGACGTGGTATAGACCCTCATCTCTCAGGGTTACAACACCTTCCGCGTCCAACTCCGCATGGAACGCACAAACCCCAGCTCCATAACCGGCCCCTTTGACACCGCTTACCTGAAGAACCTGACCACAATCGTGGATCACATCACCGGCAAGGGCGCCAACGTTATTCTCGACCCTCACAACTACGGCCGCTACTTTAACAAGATCATCACTTCTACCTCTGACTTCCAGACTTGGTGGAAGAACTTTGCTACCCAGTTCAAGAGCAACAGCAAGATCATCTTTGACACTAACAACGAGTACAACACCATGGATCAGACTCTTGTTCTGAACTTGAACCAGGCTGCCATCAACGGTATTCGTGATGCTGGCGCTACTCAGACTATCTTTGTTGAGGGTAACCAATGGTCTGGTGCTTGGTCTTGGCCCGATGTCAATGACAACATGAAGGTATACATTCCCCGTCTTTATACATTGAGTACCTAGCTAACGTCACCAGGCTCTCACCGACCCTCTTGACAAGATCGTCTACGAAATGCACCAGTACCTTGACTCTGACAGCTCCGGTACCTCACCCAACTGTGTCTCCACCACCATTGGAGTCGAGCGCGTCAAGGCTGCTACTGAGTGGTTGAGGAAGAACAAGAAGATCGGCATGATCGGTGAATTCGCTGGTGGCCCTAACGACACCTGCAAGACTGCTGTCAAGAACATGCTGGACTACCTTAAGGAGAACACTGATGTTTGGAAGGGTGTTACCTGGTGGGCTGCTGGTCCTTGGTGGGGTGACTACATGTACAGCTTTGAGCCTCCCAGTGGCACTGCTTACTCGTACTACAACTCTCTTCTCAAGACTTATATCTAAGCAGAGATGCTGAGTCGTGGAGAGACACAGGGAGGCAACAGTGTTTGGGTGTTCGTTAGCTGGGCTAGGCAGAGAACTAACAAGAGCTTTGGAATTATACAAAAGGCGCCAATTAGGATTCCCATTTATGGATGTTCCTGGTAGCTTTTATGAAATTGATGATATTTCAACTCTTTATCACTCTGATGCTCAATGTACAATGACGCTCTTGTGCAGTTCACCCCTGCCTCTGCGTCTGGTAAAGCTGACTGAAATACTATACGCAATATGTGACCCTAATCTAACAGAACCAACAAAGCTTTCTGGTGTAAAAGAAGCATTGAAAGCGATAAGTGGTTATCTAATAGGGCTTACAAAACTGTCAAGAAGTTATTTATGCGAAGTATCTAATGAAAGTCTGTCACGCTAACCGATCTACTTGAATGGAATTCCAGGTTTTAGTAACACTTGATAAGCTTCAATCTTATGGAATAAGATTCTACGTTACTTAATGCTTTATGCCAAAGAAACTGTGTTCTTAAAATAGTTTTCCAAACAACAGAACCTCTATTAGTATTAATCAGACACTTTATCTAGACTCTCAGTGCATGCAAAGTGGCATCATATTCTGGCATCTATCGGCAGACTTGCGTGACTCTATTAAGTTTGAGATATCTACGATGATTTTATCATTTTCAAGGAATCGACCCATCCTACCCCCAGTTTAGGTGCATAAGCACCGTTGTTAGAGAATAAGAATGTTATTTTGAGTTGATAGACCCGACAGCTGATGGCTCACATCATGCGCCTCACACGTTATTAGAGAATATTGTTCTCAAGGGCAGTGCTTCTTACAAAGTGTCTACCATAAGCAGAATAATATTGTAGATCCTGACACACTATTACTATCAGCTTTCAAGTTCTATAATGACCTGATGTCTCATGACGAGCAAATCAAGATCTAACTAATTAACTATCAAACAAAACTGGGCAACGGAAGCATCCGCCTGACTTTGTGGAGCCAATACCGGCGCGTGTAGGGTAGCGAACTTAGACGCCAATTGAGTTTTCGCCTTCCAGTAATCAAGGTCGTACCTTTAATGGTTTCGTGGTCTAACGGTTATGACTGCGGATTCTGATTCCGCCAGCGAGGGTTCGACTCCCTCCGAGACCTTTGTTTTGCACTTTCCGCAGATCGTTGCACTCAGTTTCATTTTTACTTTTGCATTTAATTTTTCGCTGAGGACTTTTGACCCTAGTAGCCAGTAACGTGATTAATTATGTATTATACAGTGTTGGTATCATGCGCATCGCTGGATTACGTCGTTGCTATATGTACAGGTGAATGTGACCTCATCTATGCGAGCTCATGTCGTTGGTGCTGCCCAGTCGACAGCTCAACAGGTCTCTGCTCATGCATCATCTCAGCTGCCGGTGAAGCATTGTTCTTCTCAGCTGAATAAACAGAGCTGTACGCGGGATGAGGCGATACGGCCATGGGGGAATTGTCGGGCTTTCCGGGAGAGTCTGGTGAGCCTGTGCCGGCGACTTGATACTTGCGCTTGTTTCGACGCCAGAAGAAGAATGCTGCTAGTGCAAGCGCGACGACGCCTAGCGTGACGCCGACGGATATACCTGCGACTGCGCCGGTTGAGAGACCACTGCTGCTAGTATCACTGCCGTTGCTCTCGCTGCTGGTGTCGCTGGGGTCGCTGTTTGAGTCTGCAGTGGCGGTTGCGGCTGTTGAGTCGGAGCCTGTTGTGCCAGCTGTAGCGGTACTTTCACCTGTCGACTCAGGCGGCTATGACTCCGATCAGCAAGACGGTCGCGTATGGGTGCACTTTGTTGACTTACCGCCGTGTATACCGTAGAGTACATCTCATTATTAACCTGTCCAACACTACTCATCAACCAATGCTGCCGCGGTTGTTCCCCTTCAAGGTCAGAACTCAAGATAACCGGCCCATTAGGAATACAGTCCAAGTTCCATTTCGTCCCGTTTTTGACGTTCGTCAACCGATATGTATCAGAGTCCCATAGCGAAATATCCCATTGCTGCATCTCGCTGTCTTCGATGGGCATCAAGCACGGCCTTGTGCGGAGTTTCTCGTTGATGACTTCCGGTCGGTAGCATACGGATAGTTGCTTCTTGACGGTCGTATCTGAGCATCGAAGTTGGTATCGACCAGGCTTGTTTCCTATCTTTTGCTACAGGATGTTAGTATCTCGACTTGATTCGCGACAGTGATCAACATACGAACTGCCAGTATGAATTTCCGTTCGGAGTTCCGACTCTCAAGTCCCCTCCTGGCGCGGTAGGTTGAAGCATAGACTTGAAGTCCCCATCGTTATCATCGACAGCCAACTCAGAGAGCTGATACCAGACATTGGAGTCGAGATCAGTCGCAGGCTCGAGGGTCGGCATCGTAGGCGAGTGGAGCCAAAGGATAGATAAATACACGGAAAAGAATGTTCAAGCTAGAATTAAAGTTGAAAGGAGAAAGAAAGGGAGGATGAGAAGGAACTCGGTTGATGGGTAGGGCTGAGCTGGTAGACTTGCCAATGAGGACGACATCTTGGCGGCTTACTGTGGGTTCAATCTCGTTAGTGATTGGAATATACCGGTGATTGGGCAGCGTCTGAAACGATCCGTGGCAGTTCTGTTGATCAATGGAGTTTTGATGTGCCAAGTGGGCCGTGATGTTTGCGTATGTCAGCCTTGTCCGTCGGACTCGGACTTGTTACGTCGCTGTGCCACGCCAATTGCATCGCGATTAGATAAATCTTCGAAGTGCCTGTATAAGAAGTACTATCTACTGTTAAAAAATACTTGTAATTTTTAACTGTTGTTCTCTTTGAATGGCCCCCTTAGCCCCCAGAATTGGATCAGCGATCATCCACAATGACTGTATCAAAAACCGAGCGGACCAATCAACGCGAATGATCTTCCATGCATGTAAGACGCGATCACTTCCTTTATTTCCCGACGCGTCTAATAATGGAACACAATACATAATCACCATAGCAATTATCCGTATAAAACTTACGATTCATCCTACTCACGTGTCTGTCTGCCTTGCCGATCGTGGACAGTGCTATAAGCTTAAAATACAAACGGAGTCGCTGGACGTTTTCCATGCCTTAGGCTCTCGCCTTGGCAAGTTTCAGCCACTGCCGCAAAATACGGGAATAAGACCGCCAATGTCTCGAGTCGTGCTTCACCATGATCGTGGAAATTTGGCGCTGCAATTCCGCGCTGTACCCAAGCTATCGGGTTGGCGAGTCGAGCCGAGGCTCGTGGGCGGTGGAGCCCGGATACAGTGGTCTCGATGCGTCTGAAGGCGCCGAAGTCCGATCTCGCTATCATGAAGATACGGGGAAGACTTGATAGAGCAATGAGTTCGTGATGTTTCGACTATAGATGACATGATATTATGTGATATGTGACTGATGGAAATAGAACGTCTTTCCATATCTGCGAATGTGCCGTGCTGCTTTGGGTGCTCGATACGATGTATGCTTGAGGCTCGAGCATGAGTGTTCAAGAGTCTCTGTTGTCAGGGTAGATACATTTCGAACAATAAGACGTCGAGAGAAAATTTGAATCATTGTACTTGCTTGTTCTTTATCATACATGGTAGAGTTCAACGTGCTTCCACTATTTCTCAAGATGTGGTCAAGACAACCGTTGAAGATTAAAGCGAAAAATACCCTAGAGTTCAGGGAACAGAAGTATCGTTACGCGCCACAACGCTCAACTTAGTATTATGCAATGAGTTTTGTTCCAAGATACAGTAAGATATACGAGAGATGCGATGTTCGTAAAAGCGTCCCATTAATTAGTAGATATTCATCGCTTTTTGGGTTGATGTTGCTGAACAAACACGGATGCACTTCATTCATGACCCACTATCGTCAATCTGAAATGAGCTTAATCCCAGATCTTCTTATCTTGGAGCCGAGGCATGTTTTTTCATGTTCGAGAAAGTTGACGAGTTGACTCGCTAGAATACGCTCTCCGCATCCCAAAGAGGTGGCGTGCTACTCGACCCTGTTGGCGTATCGCAACCCCAGCAAGTTCACCGCCTCTGCTTCACCTCAACCTCACCATTCCACAAAGCCTCACCTTGGAGTTTCACACTCATTCTGCAGTGCTCATCGCGCGCAAAATGACCAACAATGTAACAACGATCGCCTCAAACTTCAGCGCCGTCCGCTTCACCACCGCCGAGCGCGACATCCTCCTCAAACTACTAATCTTCTCCTCCCGCACAGCAGCCTGGCTTCTCGGCCGAAACCACGCGCCGATAGCCTCAATCCAGCGGTGGCAGCTCCTGATGAAACAACTAGCACTAACGGCAAAGATTCTCCGGACCGGCAGATTCATCCAGCAGTTCAATTGCGCCGCCGCTGGTGCACTGACGCGGAAGCACCAGGACTATTTCCTAGCATACGTCACCGTCATTCGACAGCTGCTGATAGCGGTATACCTGACGTTTGATAACGCGACTATCGCCAATAGCATCGGCTTTATCCCCTGGAAAGGTGCAAGACGGTTGGAGATCAGGGCGTTTCGGATATGGTTTGCCGCTGGCGTCTGCGGGATCATCACGCAGATATACTCCCTGTACCAATTGAACCTCCCCAATCAAGCCCCAGAGAAGCAATTGATCTTGTGAGTATTTAATAGATTTTCACGTGTAAATTATGTGCCGCATCTGACATAAGACCAGTAAGAAGCAAGCCAGCAAGCTCCAATTAGTAGCTGGCATCTGCGACGTTACCGTGTCTTCAGCAGCTGCAGGCTTGATCAAATTGGACGAAGGAGTGGTGTGCGCGTGCGGCGTGCTAAGCAGTTTAATTGCCATCCACAACCACGTGGTTTTGGGTAGATTAAATTAAACCAAGTCCATCAGTTGGATGTGTGTGTGTGTGTGTAAAAGACCAACGTAAATAGAGTTCTTGGCTTCTGGGAGGCGTCATTCCAGAAAAGGGATCTAGGCGACATTTCTGTTCTTGGCCTGGACCGTGATGCGATGGCGCCAAAGTTAATTGCCGACGTCGGAGCGCTATTCGATAGTGCAGGTTGGTTAGTCTCGAAGAAGATGTCGATGAAGTGAGTGGAGAGAGGAGATCTTAGGTGAGAGTGATAAGGCTGATTTGCGAAATGTTACTGGGCGACAAACCTATCACGTACAGAGAATGACTGGCTCAGAGACCCCTTCTTTTTATCCGCCCATTTATTTTATCACGCCTGTCACGGAGCATTCAAATCGCGGTCCCTCACTCGTCAGGGTCTAGACTGCACAACCCCTGACCTGACCTCCCCCTCCCCGCCACGCGGTAGCATTAATCACCTTCCTTCTCTGGCCTCTAGAGCAGAATGAAGCTTGTAAGTAGCGATAAACCAGAAAAAGCCTCTCGAATGCTGGACTCAAAGGTAACCAATCCCGACATGTCAAAGTCTTGGCCTGGAGGCACGCCACTTGCGCTTGTCGAATGTCCAGTTCTCTCAAAGCAGATTAGTTGAAGGCGCCGTCAGGGGCTGGCCACCACAGTTTCATCGGGTCACTGCCCAGAAAGAGGATCCCGTCTCCTCATTGCACCCGAAGTGGCCGAAGTTCCCCTTTCGCCTCCCATGCCCTGAGCTTTCATTCCTTCGCCCGTGCTTTTTTTTTTCTTGTGCATTACATCTGCATTCTCTTTTTTTATCTAGTGGCCGTCCCCGTCAAATCGTGTCGATCACTTGCTTTTTTCTTCCCTCTTTTCTTTTATCCGCACGCACATACTTTCGATGACATGCGGCTCACGGACCAGACCATAATTCCCACGTTTTTGTCTTGTTTTACATAATTATTACCTGCATCTGATCTGATCTGACTCCACCACATCAATTAAGGCTTGGCGCCTTTTCTTCACGATCCGATCTCTTTCTCTCGTTTTCATAACATAATACCCCTCAAAATGTCACATGACAAACCCAACAAGACCACCGACATCAAAGTCGAAGTGGCGCTCACTCGCGATGTCGAGATCATTGAGATGAGAAACATGAGCGATGTCTCGCATAAAGATGAAAACACAACGACATGGGCCATCTCAGCGCCGAAGCAGGAAGATGACAAGGAGCCGAATGATTGGCTCGATGGATTCAAAAGAGCAGACAGGAGAAAGTTGAAGAAGGGTTGGGATAGGGGGGGGTATCACTCTGAGCCGAAGCCGCATGTTCCGGGAGATCGATATTTCGATATTCGTGCGGCCAATGCAAAGACTGCTACGTCAGCGCTGGCGCGAGAATTGAAAGGCAGGCATTTGCAGATGATTGCTTTTGGCGGTGCTATCGGTACGTGAAAGTCAGTGGTGATCGCGAGAGCGTGCTAACATGTTCAGGTACCGGATTGTTCATCACTTCTGGTAGTGCTCTTCACCAAGGTGGTCCAGGAAGTGTTCTCCTCTCATACATCGTCATCGGCGCACTTCAATACTGCACCATGCAATCGCTCGCCGAGCTCTGTGTTATCTTCCCTATCGCCGGTTCATTCTCTGCCTTCTCGACCCGCTTTCTCGATCCTTCCTGGGGGTTTTCTATGGGTTGGAAGTAAGTCTCACTCACTCATTCATGAGATGAGAGCATCGCTAACGGGCCCAGCTACTGTCTTCAATGGCTTTTCACTCTTCCTCTTGAGATTATCGCTGGCGCATTCACAATCACTTACTGGAACGAAGACATCTCCAAATCTGTTTTTGTTGCCATTTTCTTAGCTGCCATTTTCATCATCAACTTGTTTGGTGTTAAAGCGTACGGTGAAGCTGAGTTCGTCTTCTCAATCATCAAGGTCACTGCGATCGTAGCCTTCATGTAAGCCTTCACCCACTACTCACTGCGGTATAAAGAGTTTAGCGACTAACAAACATAGCCTCCTTGGAATCGTCATCAACATAGGAGGCGAACCTACCTCGGGCTACATCGGAGGCCGCTACTGGATCGACCCTGGCTTGTTCAACAACGGCTTCAAAGGCTTCTGTTCCGTGCTCGTGACATCATGCTTCTCCTTCACCGGTACCGAGCTCATCGGCCTTGCAGCAGCGGAAACTGCTAATCCTCGGAAATCCCTCCCCAGTGCCATCAAGCAGGTCTTCTGGCGCATCACCCTCTTTTACATCGTAGCCCTGATGCTCGTCAGCCTTCTTGTTCCTCACGACGACCCGAGAATCTTGGACGCTAGCTCCTCCAACTCTGCGGCCTCACCTTTTGTCGTCGCTATCGAAACTGCCGGAACCACTGTGCTTCCCAGTGTTATGAACGCTGTTATTCTCATCGCTGTTATCAGCGTTGGCAACTCGTCCGTCTTCGGCTCATCGCGAACACTCGCTGCTCTTGCTGATCAATCTATGGCACCGGCTATTTTCTCCTATGTTGATAAGCAGGGTCGACCTTTGGCTGCTATCATCTTTTCCTGCTGTATTGGACTTTTGGCCTTCATTGCTGATCTAAAGGCTCACGATGTCGTCTTTAACTGGTTGTTATCCATCAGCTCTCTCGCGACTCTCTTCACCTGGGGCAGCATCTGTCTTACTCACATCCGCTTCCGTAACGCATGGGCACATCACGCACATACCCTCGAGCAGCTGCCATTCCGCTCACGACCCGGTACATACGGCTCTTGGTTCGCTCTGGCTGGATACGTTCTTGTCCTGTTGAGCCAAGTCTGGATCGCCGTCGATCCAGTTGATCACAAGAAGAACGAGACCACAAACGACATTGTGCAGAACATTTTCCTTAACCTCATGGCTGTTCCCATTGTTCTGATCATGTACCTCGGACACAAGCTTTGGTATAGAACAAATTTTGTGGCGTTGGATGATATTGATATCCAGACTGGACGACGCTATTATCGTGTTCATTTGATGAGTGATCAGGAGAGGGAGGCGCGTGTTACCTGGCCTTTGTGGAAGAGGGCTTACCGATATTTCTGTTAATGAAGCGTTGTCTTTTTTTCTATTCCTCTGGCTTGGATATGAGTTACCAGATCAGCTTTTTTGAGAAGGCATAATTAAGGAATTTCATGACATTGACCAAACACTGATTCTCTCCAACTACACACCTTGTGTCTTTGATGTTGTAGTTGTAAGCTTGCAGTTCATACTCCAATGAAGAAGGAACCTTTGAAGGAAGTTGAGTTCTAATGCGACCTTTACTCACGAGACATCGACTAGATATATAAATCGCCACTGCGGCTCAAATAACCTTGCCCAACGGCCAAGCGCATCAACCCGCAGCGTCAACTGTCGGATATGAATTTAATCTCGGTCCGATCAAAAGTTCATTACCTTGGCCGCAGCGCATGAAAACGCATGTATGCAAACCTGCGGCGTTTGCAGGAATGAAACAGTTCTGTTTCATTCAACGATACCTGCTTGAAGTGGGGATAGCACCGAGATACACGACCCCAGGGGAGGTGTTGCAGTGGTCAGTTAATGAAATTTGAGTTTATGGGGCCTTGTTATGTTTATCAGATCATGGGAATAGACTTGACCGGGGGTCAAGTATCACCGTTACATTGCGGAGCCGAGATGTCGAAACCGCTGGAGTGTAAGCGAGTCCTCTGAACTTGTGAGGTAATAATTGCGAGGTTGAGTCCACTTGGTGATCAATGCGAAAGTCACTATATTGCCAAGAAGCCAAAGGAAGAAGTAGTTGTGTTGTTTTGAACACTTGCAAACCTTCCGGAGCATTTCCTTTCCTGTTTTCCCTCGAGTTCACCCTTGCCAAGCCATACCCCAGTCGTTGAAGAAAAGCCCTTGAGACCACGGCTGCACGGCTCGTGTTCCCGAACTATTGATCTATTTACCCAGATATTAAGTTTCCAAGCATCCGTAGCCACAACTGAACTCTCCTATATCGACCAGGACTTCCTCCTCTCGCCAGGCTCGCTTCCTGCACTTCTCCCGCAGTGTGAAAGCAAATCATTTCCCGAAGGAATCTTGGCTGAAACGCTGTGCAGGCATCACCCAAGCTGCAGGGACGGAAACCTGGATTCTCACTGGATGACCGGATCACATCGCGGAGGATTCACCGGTGACCGGCTGCAAATCCCAGACCAGATACGGTTCTGTGCGGGCACTTTATCTTGTTCACTCGGCTTGGGTTTGCTTCGCTTGTGTGATAGTGCTAGGAAACCCCTGGCTTTCGCCTCGGGGAGTATCTACAGCTGTGCCTCAGTGGCTGTAACTACCTACTGCAAGCCTCTTCTGCACCGTCAGAGTATTCACTGTTTGGAGTGAGGCTATCGTAGTAAATCCCGCGTCGATCCGTGGCTGGCTTGGCGTGATGAAGAGAAGTAGCAAGTGGTAGTGACACTGTCACCAGGATGTGAAATGGAAACACTCTGCAGGATAGAGTTACGTACAGAGTATTAGAGTGCCATATGTGTAGTGAAGAAGACTTGATGCTGTGACTTGTCTCAAGTGTTGATCCTGGTTACAAGGTGCATACAAATATCTACAGCTATTCCTTCACCACTTTATTATTGTTTGCTTTCCTAATTGATGCTTTTAAGCTTTATTCGTTGTGATATTTACGCATGTCGGAGCCTCCGAAACCTCCCAGTGATGGGAGTCCCTTCTTCCCCATCTCCGAACGAGCTGCTAATCTTGCGATTGCGCATCTGGGGATAACATCTCCGCTTCTTGCTATTGCGTTAGCTATGTTTGTAGCGAGGATATGGCTGAGGGTTCGACCGGTTTGGAGGGTAAGTTGGGAAGATTACAGCATGACTATTGGAGTCGTAAGTTGAGCCATCACACTCATGAGGCTTATGACTGACAGTATTGTTGACAGTGTGCTGCGGTCGTCGATTTCGGATTCCTCATACCGCAAATGTATACATCACCACGACTCATCACCGAATCTCAAGTGACATGGTCACGAAAATACGCATTCCTTGCGATTCCCATCTGGGGCATTGCCATGATGTTCATCAAAGTCAGCATCGCGATGATGATGCATCGTATCCAGCCTACAGTTCTATGGTGGCGAGTCTTTTGCTTCTTCATAATGGGCATCTTGATAGCCTACGGTGTCGCAAATACATTCTTCATCCTTCTTCAGTGCCGACCTCTCGAAGCATCATGGGATACATCAGTGCTGGAGACGGTACAAGGAGCAAGCTGTCTTCCCCAAGCTGGCATTCACATCATGTCCAACATTGGGTCTGGTATCAATATTGCAACAGACATTATGCTGTCTTTGGCACCGACGCTCTTCCTCTGGAAGCTCAAAAGACCGTTGAAGGAGAAGGTCCTTGTTGGCGCACTCATGGGTCTGGGTATGTTTGCAAGCGTCGCTTCCATTGTTAAAGCCACCCTTGTCAAAGAATTCGGGATGGCGAAGGATGCATGGGCACTCACAAACTCCATCGCCACCTGGACAGCCCTCGAGCAAATCCTCATCATGATCGCATCCTCCGCGCCATTCCTCAAACCCCTTGTTCAAAGCGCCTTGCACAGAATGGGCTGGACGCTATCAGGAACATCAGCCGGTCACTCAGGCTACGGAAACCGGTATCACGATGTTGGACAGAGCGCAAGACAGTCACGAATGGTGAACAAGTCAGCAGTAAACTCGAGAAGGGATATCTACGGTGGAGATGAGGATCCTTTTGCTGCAGGGGACAGCAACGATGCCATTCCTTTGGAGGGAAAGGTCTATGAAGTGGGTAAGCCAAGAGACGAACGGGATATCACGACAATGCGCACGACGCAGGGATCTTTGACGACGGGATCGTGGACGGAGAGGGGAAGTGAGGAGAGAGAGCTTACGCCAAGCCATGCAGTGTAATTTGACTAGTAATAGCCCTTTCAATTTACCCAGAACCAACATGCATATGTGCGTCCAGGATCCTCTGCCCTGTAGAAGATCATTGACCGTTCCAGTATAGTGGAGCTGGCAAAAGAGAGCATCGGATCATCAGGGAATAGCTCATACGAAGCTAGGATCGTTAACCTAGAGATTATGTAGATTCTCCGGCGCGGGTCGTGGAAATCCGCCGGTCTTGGGACCAAGTTTATTTCATCGGTAAGGGGTGATCCCTGATGTTCCGAGGCCCCGGATCCATCGCTTAGCAGAGAATTCCACGGAGTATTTTGCCGGACGTTCTACCAACGTGCATGTAGCAGCATCTGCAATGCCACGCTGCAGGTACTCTTCGGTAACGAGGTCCCGTTTCGTAAACCCTGTAGACTGAGGCGAAAAAGTCAAAACATACAAAGGAGCATTCCTGTTCCTTTCTCTTGTCGATCACTCGTCTCAAACACTTCTGAGTGACCACTTGCATCTTCTGATACTGTCACTGCATCTTGCCTTGCTGTGTTTACATCATGGTTGCTATTACGTCTCTGTGGACTGCTGTCCTCCTTGCAGGCGTGGCTGTTTCTGAAGCAAAGAGCTGCAAGAAACCTTTTGTCAGAAGGGAATGGTACGTAACTCATTCTATCTGCTTGATCAATTTCTGATTGGCGGTAGGCGCTCTCTTAGTATCAAGGAGAGAGATCAGTACATCAAAGCTCAGAAGTGCCTGATGAAGAAACCTCCCCAGTCTTCTACCGCTGATATTCCCGGTGCTCGAAGCCGATGGGATGACTTCTTGGGCACGCACATCATCAACGCCGATGACGTGCATTTCACAGTATGTCCTCACATCGTTCGATTCCTGTTTCACTCCCTAACCCATACAGGGTGTATTCTACCCCTACCACCGTCTACTCATGTACTCCTACGAACAAGAGCTGCAGACCTGTGGCTGGAAAGGTGGCGTTCCTTATTGGGACTGGACTCTCGACGCCGCAGGCCCCGACAACGACACCTCCGTGTTTGTCAACTCGCCTATTTTCGACAACAAGCACGGTTTCGGTGGGAATGGAGCTTGGATCCCCGGAAACTTCTCCAACCCCGAGCCTGACCTGCCCGTGAATCCTCCCTGGGATGTTCCTGATCGCTCTGGTGGTGATTGTATCAAGAGCGGTCCGTTTGCAGGACTCAAGTCGAACTTGGGACCCGGAAACGGCACGGCGTATAACCCTAACTGTATTCGACGAGACTTTGCGCCGTTGAGCTTTAGGGATATGAGTGGACCTGCTGCGGTTGAGGATGGGATGCAGCAGGGTGATTTTGGGCACTTTGATCGTCTTACGCAGAGCACTACTCACTCTGGTGGACATTGGGGTGTTGGTGGGTTATATGGTACCATGACTGATAAGTGGCAGAGTCGTAAGCTCCCTCTCATTCCCATCATCTGCCATGCTTGATGTACTGACTCTGATAGCTGCTGATCCTCTCTTCTGGGTCCACCATGCCAACGTTGACCGTTTCTGGTGGTCATGGCAAATTCGCGATCTCAAGAAACGTGAGAAAGACATCTCTGGTCCTCTTGTCAACTTTGACTACAACAATGAGGCTGCTGGAAATGTTACTCTCGACCATGGCATCTTTGTTGGTGAGACCGTCAAACTAAAGGCCAAGGTCAAGGATGTCATGCATATCAAGAAGGGCCTCCTTTGCTACGAGTATGAGGACACTTATTAGATGCTGGCTCATGTTATGAGACTTGTGATGACTTGGACATTCTTGACACTAGCTGTCCGGCAATTTAATATCCATTGGCACTAGCTGCCTGTTCAATTGGTTGTGATCGCCTTCGTACTCTCGTATCCAGGACAAGCCTCCGAATTAATTCGGAGCTTATAGTGGCATGTTCTGATCAACGTTATGCATTCCCCTCTTTTGGTGAACCTTTTCGGGCACCTTAGGTAATTATGCCCGCTGACATGCGTGCTGCACAGTTTGGAATCACCAGTAAATGCGCCTCATTTGATCACGTAAGTGCTTGATTCCAAACGCTGACCGCAGCCGAGATTCTGCCGCGAGAAGGGCGCTGTGATCTATGATTCAGTATAAATGTTTTGGAGTCGTCGTGTCATTATTTGCTTCATCACCAACAATAATACGGCAGCAATTGATTGACTTGGAATCCAAACCCATTTTCACTCGACCCTTAGCAATAATGTCCTCAGACTCAGTCGTTTACCACTACCTCGCCATTGGCAAGCTTGGCCGCGGAGAAGTTGTCAAGTGAGTATATGTCGCAAACATCAACGCCCATATGGACGGCTGGATTGGACTAACCAATTGATAGGCTGTTCTTAAAGGATGCTGGCATTGACTTCGAGGAGAAGCGTTATAAATACCCTGATACCTGGCCAGAGACCAGTGAGAAGCTGAAACAACAGGGCATCACTCGCACTGGAAGCCTTCCTTCTCTTGAGTACAAGGGTCTCATTCTCACCCAGGTTTGTGAAGTTGTGTCAACACTCTGAAATAACACTAACGCCTTGGACAGCATATCCCGATCCTTCGTTTCCTTGCTCGCGACCTCGGCAAGTATGACGGTCAGACCAATGAGGATAAGTATTTGGTAGATGCCGTCTCCGACATCTACGTCGATTGGAGAGTATGAGCACCATGTTCACCATTCATCATGCAAACTCTAATTTAATTGCAGTCCCAATGGGTTGCCAACCTCAAAGGAGCAACCGACGAGTACAAGAACGAATTCCTCCCCAAGTACTACGATCTCATCGCCAAGTACTACTCTGACCGCGAGGGTCCTTACCTTCTGGGCGATGAAGTCAGCTACACCGACTTTGCGATCTACCAGTCCATTGACAATGACACACGAACCAAGACCATCCCTGTAGGTTACCTCCTCCTAAAAGAATTTTGGTCATAGTTGACTAGGACTAACCGCCTGCTAGTCTAAAATTCCCGATGTCCTTCTCAAGTTCAAGGAAGTTTTTGAGGCTAGACCCAACATTGCTGAGTACATCAAGTCGGAGTAAGACGAGTATGCTGGTGAGCAAGAATGGGGACTTTTATTCTAAGCGATAAAAATAGTCAGGCAACTCTAGCCTAAGCTTGGAGGGCTCTTAGCCAAGTTTATTTTAGCATCCTCTTCTCAAGGGTCAGGTTTTCTTGCTCCCTGAGGTCATGGTCCCTCTCACCCAATGCATATTTCTGGGGACAATTAAACCAAGTTGACTGATATAAATACAAATCAATTTGTATCAAAGTTCTTATTTATCACCTGCGACGATGGTAGCAACATGGCCCCAACCCATTTCAGCCCTGGAATCAGCCTTTTGGAGCTACCGCTGTATGTACTACACTAACGCTGACTGCGCCACCCAAACCCATCTCATCTGCCTGCTGACATCCAGCCCTACAGTAGACATTTCATACAACAAATCCCGCGTTGTAAACCAGCCAAAATTGAAGACCCCCTTCTCTCGCTTTGATCATCAAGTACAAGACGAGATGAGCGACAAAGCCCCCAAGCTCTGCTCAGCCTGCGCTGCCATCAATTTCGACAAGCTCTTCTTTCCAGACCCGGCCCCATTCAATCCCGCCTACAGACCGCCTCCAGATCCTTGTCTGGGTACACTACAGGAAATCTTGGACCGCTCAGATGAATGCGACTTCTGCAATTTGATCGTCGATGCGCACCGACAACGATACATACGAGCACCCTACGGCTTCTCAGAGAATCATCCAGAGTTCAGAAGCAAAGTCCTAGGCGAGGAACCTGTAATCCATGAGGAAGTCAAAACGTACGGGCTTCGACTCACAGTTAACGATGAGCCGATCAAATGTTATCTTGAATCCCGAAACTTCTCCTCAGATAAATTATGGTATACGGAGGGCGGCCCTGATCATGGAACTGGGGCAGTTAACCGCGTTCTGCTCAGGCTAGAACCGTGTCCCTGGTTAGCTATACTTGCCAACTCGATTACTTTACAAGCTGTTTGGCCGTCAAAAGAAAGCCAAAACGAAATTAATCACTTTCCACTCGACGGTACAGGTCGAATGATCGGGCCTCTACTGGATCTCTCACTCCCCCAGCGCTGGATCAAGCAATGCGAAGACCAGCATGCACAGGAGTGTCAGAAGCCGAAGTGGCTAAGCGATAGTGATGCTGAATGGCCTGAGAGATGTCGAGTAATCGACGTCGTGGAACATAGGATCGTTGATTTACTTCCTACCATGCGCTACGTTGCTCTAAGCTATGTTTGGGGATCTAGCGAAGAGGCGAGACAATCGCGCTTCGAGAGTCGATTGACTCGAGAGAACCTGTCGCGACTTCGACAACCCAACAGTCTTGGGGAGATCTCTATGCCTCAAACTATCAAAGACGCTATGTATGTTACAGAACAGATCGGCGAGAGGTATCTTTGGGTTGATGCTTTTTGTATCGTGCAAGATGACCCTGCAGATCTTGGTCACCAGACAGCACGAATGGATCTGATATACTCCAGGGCTCTCTTCACTGTATTAGCTGCCTGTGGTAAAGACTCGACTTCTGGACTTGCCGGGCTCCCTAGTAATCTACGAGATATCTATCAACGGCAAGTCAAAGTCTCATCGAGCGGGCTACACGTCACACCCCTCGCTACTCTAACTGAAGAAGATACGCTACAGTACTCGTCGTGGAATACAAGAGGCTGGACGTTCCAAGAGCGTCTTTTGTCTAGACGCTCGCTCATCTTCACCGAGAAGCAAGTTTACTGGTGTTGTGATGCCACGACATGGGAGGAAGAGTCACTTCTCGACATCCCCGGGTCAACAGCCTTTGCTAGATCCCATTCATTCGGATGTTACGACGAATGGGACGATAATCAAGCAAAATTCTCCACGGAAAGTTTCGACCAGTATATTACACAATTCTCGACGCGGAGGTTCACTTACTCTTCTGATGTCCTCCCCGCCTTTCTTGGCATCATTCGTCGCTTTGAGCATTTGAACAATGAGAAGATACACTGGGGCCTGAACACTAGCACATTTGATCAAGCCTTGGTATGGAAATATGGACAGGATCGACGAGATGAGACGTATACTTATGCTTCCGGCGGATCGACGCGTAGCGTGCCGTATCCTAGTTGGTCCTGGCTTGGGTGGACAGGGTTCATTGGTAGTTACAGTCTCAGCGTCGGGGAACATTACGTCGGAGAGGTGAGATCACTTCTGGCGTTTTACTCGCTGATGAGTGATGGCAGTGTGTCTTTGATCAAAGGCACTTCACCGAGGAGAGTGAATGATTACGGAAAGGAAGATGATGCCATTTCTACAACTGCTGAGAAGTCTAGCCACGATTGGATCGAGGATACAAAAGTGACCGGACCGATCAAGATAAGTGATATCCCAGTAACCTCGCAATTGGAATCACTTGAGCTTGAAACGTCTCGTCGAGATCTTACGGCTTACGACACAGGACGGATAGTGTTCTGGACAAGCCACGCCAATGTTTCCATCCAGGTCACCAATCGAGACGGCATACACATGGAAACATCCGACGGACTAGTCAAGCTTGACTTGAGGCTATCATCGCCATTCATACAGGAATCTTACGATCTTTTTGAAGAAACCTTGAAAAAAGAGAGCGATCCGGCCAAGAGCAAGGTGGTAAACTTCTTGGGAAGACGACCCGTTTCGACAAGTCATACCATTAGCCTCATTGTCATTTCGAGACAGTATGGGTTTAATGAAGCTGATGATGAGGTGGTGAAGCTGAACGTCATGGCTGTCGAAGAGAAGGTACCTGGGTCGGGAGTTTGGAGTCGAATTGGTCTCGGTCTTATGAAAGAGGAGGATTGGGTGAAGTTGGATATTGATTGGAGAATGGTGATTCTTGAATAGATCATTGTCTAGATGTAGCAGAATGCATGAGGTTTCGTGACCGACCGGACCCACGGAGGCCCGGGTCCGAAGTCCCGGCGAGCATCGCCAAAAAGTGTCCAAAACGGGCAACGTCAGTTCGACTCATCACGCCAACAACCCATATAGGACCTAATATATAAATTCACTTACCACGCTTCACCATTTTCTGGCATGTCTGCCCTTTGTATCAAATATCCCAAACCCAATCGAACCAATACTCAATCCCAGAGGACGAATTGCAAGACCAGATAATCGACCATGGCGGACGTAAATGTTGTTGACGGCGATCAGCAGCAGTCACTTAGAGTCGCACAGACTCCTTCATTTTGCAGACTATGTAGCATCGAACTACGAGGACTGGAAACATGGAAAGCCCATGTCAAAAGCGACGGACAGTGAGTATCGATCCCTCAACCGAAACACGAGCAAGAACTGACCGTCGCTTGAAGTGTTCAAAAACTGCAAGAGAAAATTCATGGCATTACAGTGTCATCAACAACAGCTTCTTCTTCAAAATTGCCTCCGTCTGTAAGAAAGACAAGAGACGACTTTGAGAACGATGACCCAGAATCAGAAAGTGACGTTGAAGATGATTTGGAAGAAGCCCAGGAACTTGTCGCAATGGAGTTCGTGCCTGGTCACTGCCTCTTCTGCACCAAAGACTCCTCAACTTTAGACGGGAGCATGAAACATATGTCTTCAGTACACGGCTTCAATGTTCCTTTCCAAGAATTTCTAGCAGTCGATCTCGAAACGCTAGTCTCCTATCTTCACTTCGTCGTCAATACATACCGAGAATGCATCTGCTGCGGCACGCGTCGGAGCACAGTTGAAGGCATACAGCATCACATGCTAGCTAAAGGCCACTGTCGCTTAGATATTTCACCAGAAACAGAAGAATTCTACGAGATACCGCAATACGAAGATGCTTTAGGAGATAAAAAGCAGGATGTTGGTGATCCGGTGAGACTACCTTCGGGGAGAGTTATATCACATCGCAAACACGAGGAACCTCGCGTTCCTCGTAAAAATACGTCAGATCAGAAACGCCTCGACTCCCCGACGCCTGTGGAGCCAGGTATGGAGATTGTGCATCGACAAACGGTCAATGGAAATCGAGAGGTTGTGCAGGCTAATGAAGCCATCCTTGCCGCGCAGCTGTCACGGCTCAAGGTTACTAGTGATAGAGCAGCACAGCGGGAAGAGAAGCGGTGGAGAGGAAGGTTGGAACGAGCAAATAATTTCTTTGCGCTGAAGAGATTTAGGTTGGATGCTGCGGATAGTCGAATGGGCCGTCAATTTTAAGGCGAATGTCAGCAATTGATTTGATTGTATTGGAGCGTGAAATTGTGAGCCACACTACACTCCCACTTCGCCCTCTGCATTGCCACGGCGCAGACATGCAGGTGCCTTTGCATATTAACCCCCCATAATCTTCACCGATAACATCCTAATGCTTAAGTGACTCGGCCTCGGTCTCCCATCCACGTCACCTTACGGCGCCTGGTGGTAAGGCATTTCGTGAGGCCGATTTACCCCGAATGCAACGACAGGGTGAGATTAGACACCTAAACATTCACAAGTCTCCGCATTCTTTGGCCCTCAATACTTTTATTTTATTCCATTTTAGCTGCTGATCCTGTGAGAATTATCACCATGTCGCAATCACAGGTAGCGAATCCAGCTGCTGGTCCTAGAAAGGACCTCAGCAGGAAACCCAGACCGACTGCCTACTCACCCGACATGGACAAGCCCAGAGTGTACAGTCTTGCAAGAATGCGAGAAATTGATGATTGGAAGAATGAACTATTTTTCACCTATCGGAGCTTTTCCTACAATGGAGTCGGTATGTATCACTTTATGATGGCACCACGATTGCCTTCGGTCGTAATTGCTAACTAAAGCAGAAGTTGAGATGAAAACTTTCTTCGTGAAGGAATATGACGAAATGGAAAATTTTCTCAACGCAATTGATGACGGGAACATTCACATTCTGTTTGCGCTTATCCCTGATCGATCGTTGGGGATCAACCCCAAAGGCCTTCCTTCTAACTGTCTCGCAGCAAAGCAACCGCGCATACTGTCCATCTGTTCTATACCAGCGACTTTCGTGAGATATGTCAAAGTCTTGGTTTCGCTCCCTGGATCTCAACAGAGTCAGACTATAACGTCCTCAGAGGACTAGGACGGCGGGTCTATGATTCGCATTACGGTAGAACACCATCCGATCCTGGACGCACCATGAGAGAGGCTGACTTGATGAGATATCTGGTTCAATGTCCCAATCGTCAATCTACGCATGGGCGATGACTATGACCCCGTTATAGAGTACAACCAAGAGCTCCCTACACTCAGGTTTGAGACAGAACTGGGATCTAGCCATATGTTTGCAGATTCAGCCTTTTTCTATCTCAGTCTCAACACCGAGAGCAAACAGGCGCGTATTGTATACTCAAGCACAATACCAGCTGACGAGAGAATGATTGAAATATCAGAGAGTTCAAAGAATTTGGGCCTTCGAGATGATCCTTTCTCTTTTCTCACTTGTGCGCTGAGTTCTATCCTGCAAGATCAGGGGGCGAACGCACATCCTTTCTCCACAGCTATCAGCGAAATGGTATGTCATTCTTTCACTTCTATATAGATATCTGACATAGTTATCTAGGAACACTACAGCAACTCTCTCAAATACGAGATTGTGGATGGCGAAGAGACCAAAGCTAAGGAGACAGCGATTCAACTCAAGATCTGTCTCCCATATATGGAGAAAATCCTGGAGTTCGTCGAATGCATGATTCACATCATTGAGGATACCATTAGCGAGCACAGAGAATGCAGAGATTTACTACCAATACCTCAACATCACTACCTTCATGTAAAGAAGAATCTCCAGACTCTACGCTCACAAGCGATGTCTTTCAAGAGTTATCAAGAGACGCGTATAAGAAGAGTGAACACCTGCTTATCAACGGTACGATTCTCCAGGCGTTCCCTTGCTTCTTGACATGCGTCTCGCTAACCAGGTTTTATTAACAAAGCTTTCATCCCTGCTGAGCCTCAGAACAAAGTGCGCCATCAAGGTTAGCACCGAGGCAACGACGAGGTTGACTAAAGCGAACCGGGAAGATAGCATCAGAAGGAATGAGATTCGAGTTGCTATGAAGCTTGATAGTGAGGACATGAAAACCATTGCCAAGCTCACCATGTTTTATCTCCCCTTGACATTTGTGGCGGTAAGAATTTCGTCTGGAATAGAGACTTGAGTAATGAGATACTAACAACAACAAAATAGACTATTTTCAGTATGGGAATCTTCAATTTCGACTTTGATGACGGCAAAAACGGGCGTCTTGTCATGTCTAGCCAATGGTGGATGTATATCGTCTTCGCCATCCCTCTCACTCTGGGGACGTTTTACTGGTTCAGGGCAGTCACAAGATCGCACAAACAGGCGAGCCAGAAAGCAGAACGCGAGGCCAAGCAGCCTGAATGAGGCTCCCTGCCTCTTGCTCATATGCCAGCGGTTACTTTGAAGCACTTTGAGGAATAAGTTGATGCATGGGTTATTTTTACGTACGCCAAACCTTCAGTGCACCAGTCAATGCAAGCCATTCATTCAAGCCTGTGGGTAACTGAGTGGCTCCTCTTCACTTTAACGCCTAGCTTGGTCGCAGGGAGCAAGAAAAGCATGTCGCCTCAGATCGGGCGGCAATAATAATTGGGCTAACAGTCACCAAAATGATCTTGACTATACCTGAGTATTTTTGTCAACCAGGCCAACGACTCTACGCTTTCTGACCTCCCCTCCCCTGGTGCTATCGATCGTGAATTTAGGTTCCACTCATCAGGTCCCCGCCAGTGAAGAAAAAAAAGTTTCAAGAAAATTTTGTCGCAATTGAACGAGCAATTGAGTGAAGCACTGTAGAAGTAATGAATTGAAGATATTCCCAAATGGCACTGATTAAATGTGTGATGGTGACGACATTGATTGCCTTAGGCACCTCATTCCTCAAAACGGCACAGCTTGTGTAGCTATTGCCCAATGTAGAGAGCTCTGAGCTGCCTATGACGACACCAAAGCAACCACCACCAAATATTCCTGCGACCCCTCTATTTACCTTCTCCCAACAACAACCACTTCACACTCAGTCAATCCATCAAACACTCAATCAATCAATCAATCCAACATCAACCTCCCACTCACCGCAATCATGTCTCGCATCCCAACCTCCACCTCGGTCCTCGAGTCCGCCGTCATCGAAGCCCCCTTCAGCGACGTCTGGCACCTGATCAAGCTCCAAGACTTCTCCAAGTTCTACTCTGCCCTCTCCTCCAGCGAGTGGGTGAAGGGCGCGTCCCCCGACACCGACATCGTCAAGTGGACCTTCAAGGACGGCACCGTCCTCGAGGTCAAGCAGGAGGAGCACTCGTCCATCGACCACTACATCACCTACAGCGTCATCTCGTCGCAGCCCGCGCTCAGCTACACCTCTGTCGTCAGCACCGTGCGCGCCTACCCCATCACCTCGGGCAAGCACGAGGGCGCTACTTTTGTCACTTGGAGCGGAAACTTCTCGAGCGATGCTGATGCCGGTGTCATCGAGGATGCCAAGTTCAAGCGCCGTGAGGCTCTGGCCGACCTCGCCAAGGCTGTTGCTAAGAAGTAAATGATGGGAATGTGGAAAGCAGGGATTAAAAAGAAACAAAGGGTATCATAACAATGTCTATGGATGGGCGGAGCAGGGTTATCACATGTCGATGTAACTAATAGCCCGTCGTCGTCAATCACATCAATTGTCAGCTGTGCCTTACATGGAATTGCAAACCGAGACCTAAACTTGACCCAAAACTCAAGTCTAAGCAAGTTTATGATAACATTGTCCCAAGTCTTTATGGAGATCTTCATTGTTTGTGCCAGTCTTGCAAATGCCTTGACCCAACTGGTCTCGGATTGTGTTGAGCGGTAAGTTGATCAAACTGCGTCGCAACAAATGCAGGGTACAGTGGTACAATGCACCACCAGCGCTGAACGCAAGACTGCGATGACCAACCGTGGAAATCCGCATCACACAGTCAAAATTCATCGCAAGACATGTGTTCCGGTTGACGTTTCACAACATCTCATCAGGACTAGACCCTGAGCATCGCACACAAAAGATTTGCGCTGGATTTTCAGGGTCTGGGGAACAGACCCATTCTTGGCGGAGAGCTTCAGGGTAGGACTGATCGGGTACCTGAGATTTTCAACACCATCAGATCATCTTCAATTCTAGAACAATTCGAAACAGCGAATCCACTTTAGGGACGGAACCAACGGGATTGACCTGCATGCTTCAATTACGAGCTCCCCAATAAATGGCCCATTTTGAATTCAGCGACGTTGCGCAGTCACGGTGACACTTCCTAAGACCTTTTGCACATGGGATCTTAGACACGAGATAAGGATCTCACACCTCGCAGTGCAACCGGCTTCGTCGGATGCACTGTCGTCTAGACAAGAAATGCAGGGTCCTTTCGACAAGTGAGTCTCTTCCATAGCGTGATTGGACAAGAGAAAATCGAGAGGAATGAACGAAGTGCCCCTTGAGTGAAAATTTGAAGCTTGAAAGTTAATTGAACTCTAAATTCCAACGTCCGAGACCCCGATTCTCGACACTTTGTATTCACCGATGCCGATCGACAGTTTGTGAAACCTACGCGTATTTGGCGTATTTGTCTTGCTCGTATCTTATCTACGCGTATTAATTCGTCCGCGCGTTCGTTCAGCCCGTCTCTCGTCAGCCAGAATTAAATGGTGCCACAAGTCGGTCAGATTTTAATCACTCCAACGGCGTTTCATTGAGTCTCCGTCCTCCGTCGTGGGATTCGGCACGGTAATCTTGTCGGGTCCGATCCTTCAGTAGGTCCCACATTCAATTCCGTCAAGCGCATAAAGGGGATGGTCAAAACTCCACCATAATTTCACATTCTCCGCACCGCCAGACGAGGCGAGCATGGGTCAAGCCTTGTTTGGAGGTGAGCACGTGAGCATATCGTTTTGTGGGATATCGTGAAGTGGGGGGTTCAAGAGGAAGCGTGCGTGTACGTATTGATTGACATTATTCTAGATTAACATTAATTTGTTCATTGAGATAGGTTGCTATGGGATATCGTTATGTGATGATGGAGTAAAGCATGCTGAGTGTCATTTATTTTCCTCCCCGGTTACCGGTCGTAGGGAAGGGCTTCTCCAGCTTGACACACCAGAGGAACAGATCCTCCAAGGGCAAAAGACCAAGCAAGATACGGTTCGATAGCCAAGCAACCAGAACAACTCCCGTAGCAGCAAGAGCATCAAGCCAGTAGTGATTCGCCGTAGCAACAATGATAGTCAACACAAACGCAGGGTACAAGATGCTCAGCGCCACGAAGAACACCTGCCACGCCTTGCTCATGCGCTTCTCACGGGGGGCGAGGCGTCGGCGGAAGAGGCCAGAGTGGTACAGGAGGACAGTGCCGATGCAAAACGAATATCCAAAGTGAAGAGAGGGGAAGGCGGCGAGCTGGTTGAAGAACTTGTTGGTGGCGTAGATTGACTCGGCGTCTTCGCGGCGGACGGTGTCGAAGAAACCGTATTCCTCGGGGAGGAGACGTGGCGGCATGCATGGGTATGTTGTGAAGACGACGAAGCTGAAGAGGTTTGTGAGCGTCATCATGCGACGAGCCTCAGCAAACTGGGCGTGCGTCGGTGCGGCGTAGTAATACCATGCAAGGAAGCTGAAGCTTGTTAGCCATGTTTTTTCGTGAGAGGGGTAGTGGCAGCGACAACGAACCTGACAGTGACGGGGATGTGAATAAGGGAGTAAGCGCGGTTCAAGATGGTCAGCATCGTCTGGTGATCGTTCCTAAAGAAGCTCTGGACGTCGATCTCGCGCAGAGGAAACAACCAGCTGAACGGGCCCTCATGCTCAAACCACAAGACCGCCTTTCCATGGTTCTCCGCAGTCTGCCAGACGCCATCCGTGGCGGCGATAAGCTCACTCGCCGACTTGACGCCGACGTAGAAGAGCAGATTGACTGCCCAGTAGAACATCTCGACGAGGAACGGGAACTTTTGTATGAAGCGCGAGTGATAGTACTTCGCGTACCGGCTCGAGTTGGGCGTGTGGACAACAGTACCGCAGCACGTTCGTTTCTTGGGCGGGTGTGTATCCGTAGGCGATGCTGCGTCGGCGAGGTTGAGACGCTCCGTCTCGTCGTGGACGTCCTCCTCATCCCATGGTTCCAGCTTCGATTGGCCGAGGAGACCTTGGTCGGCGCTCTTTGACGAAGGGATGATGGAGAAGTTTCGGAGGCGGTTGAAGTAGCATGAAGCGATCATGACACCGACGATAAACTGCACGTGCCGCCAAAAAAGACAACAACATTAGACTTCTGCCCGCCGCGAGAGTTTATCATGAGAAGGAGATACGTACGATTGGCTCCACGACGGCGTGGTAGGCAAACTGCGGCTCACCCAAATCTTGTTCATTCTCTTGAGTTTGAGCCATGATGTCCTCTACTGCGGCATGTGCCGACCTGCCAGCAAAGATGAAAAACGAAAGGGAGACGAGGAAAAAATAAGAGTATCAAGAAAAAAGAAGCTTAAAGGTTGTCACAGCAAATAGGTTGGGTCGGGTGAGTCGACAGAGGGAAAAAAATAAGTTTACGTTAAAAGATAAATAAAGAACGAGCTTCGGAAGACGCGGAGAATAATGGACAGGGGGAGAAGATGGTCAAAACAAGGGAAGCAAGGATTTGGGATCAGGATTTCTTTCTGATCACAGCTACCGACCGCTAAAACGCACGCACTGGGCTACGGAATTGAAAAAACGACAGAGCGTTAGTTGGGCGTTAGGGGGCTGCCTCCCAGATTCACAGCCAAGACACGTAATAACACAGCGCTCCAACCCGCCAAGCTTATCCATCCCCCCCTGAAGCGCCAGCGCCAATTGGCAATTGGTCACTTGGGCCATTCAGCTTTGGTGACGTAGATGATCCATTTCCGCAGAGGCTAAAATTTAGTGGAAGGGGGGCTGCAGGTGACAGAAACTGCAGAGCATGAGGCCACTATAAACTCAGCGCACAATGCACCCGCTGAAATTGTCAGAGGTAGGGCGGAGTGGGGTGATGGTCAGCCAATCCCGTCGTCCGCGGACCCCCTAATCCCCCTCGGATTTTTCGTTCTCGCTTTTCTAGGGGGTGACCCTTTTATTATCAGTGGAGCGGGCCCCCCCTCTGGTGCACTGCAACTGTACTGCCACTGTCCCTGCGGCGCAATCCACCATCTTTTCGCGAGCGTCAGATTTAATCTCAGCCCAAAAAACAATTCAATCTTTCCACTCCTTCAAAAGCGCACACAACGCCAAGCCGCTTCGCCGGTCCTATTCCCTCCCTCCCTCTTTTTTCTTCTTCTTCAATACTACCTATTTTAATAAATCATCTCCCCTAAACATGTCATCCTCACCGATTCTTGGTCCCGAACGAAAAAACTCCTACGATGAAGAACGTCTCGAGTGGGCGACGCCCTCTGTGCCTAAGAAGTACCTCCGCCTGCCGAGACTGCGCCGCTCGACCGTGATCCTCCTCCTCATCGATTTCCTCATCGTCGCTGTGCTCGTACATGCTTTTTACCCGCTCATCACGCTGCTGCGTCGGAATGAGGAGCTGTTCGGTGCGAGATTAACGTTGCCCCTGAATGATACTTCGTTTGGCGAGGACGTCCCCGCGCAGAGGACGATACCGAGGATTTTCCACCAGACAAGCGCGAATGAGACCATCCCTGAGGCTTGGAAGGATTTGGTCAAGAGTTGTAGGGAGACTTACTCTGAGTTCGAGTATAAGGTTTGTTCTTGTTCCTGGTGGTTAATTGAGGAGGTGGATGCTAATTGTCGCAGCACTGGACCGACGCCAAGGCTCGTGATTTTATCTCGGAAGAGTACCCTTGGTTCCTCGACACTTGGGATACTTTCCCCTTCAACATTCAGCGCGCCGATGCTATTCGATACTTTGTCCTTCATCACTATGGCGGTATCTATCTCGACATGGACACCCTCTGCAACGCAACCATTCCTCTGCACCAAATCGAGTCCGACGGCACCAAGCACCACGCCGTCTTCAAGAGCACAACACCCACCGGCGTCTCCAACGACATGATGATAACCTCTGCGCACCATCCCGCCTTCACAAAAGCCCTCTCCCGAATCCAACTCTACAACGACATAACCCGTCCATGGGCGCACATCCTCCCACACGTCGCAGTAATGGTCTCAGCCGGACCGCTCTTCCTCACCATGGCGCTGAAGAATTATCTGCTTGAACAGCCGTCGCTGCCTGAGACTACGATACAGGTGATCAATGCGACCGAGCTTGAACCTTATTTGACTGATTACGAGGGCGCGTCGTGGCATCATGGCGATACGAAGGCGATAATGTGGTTGGGCGATCACTCGTGGGTCTGGTACGTGCTCACTGTGGTTGGGGTTGTCGGAGGCTTGTATTTGATCAACATGCTCCTGATGAAGTGCTGGGCGCGGTTCTTTGAGAAGGCTTCTAGCGATGAGGCCAAGGATGCTATTAAGCTCACGTAGACGGGGTTATGCTTAATTATATATGACTATAATAATTTTAATGGCAGCGATGTTTCTTCAGTCTGCGATACTTCTAATATCGTGCATCTCTGTGTCTTGGCTTGAACAATGCTTGATTGAAGCCCATTCTGACCGCTCCATTCAAGACACGCCAGCCCCGTGGCTTATCTCAACACGTCAGTGCGTTAACCAGTCCCTCAGATTTAAATCTGACAGTCTCAAGGTCAATGCAACACTGCATGAGTTCATCAGCCGACATACGCGCGTCCAAGTTAATCTTGGTCCAGACCGTTCCGTGCCGCGGAGGAACTCAGTGAGATGACGTCGGCATGTTCTTGTGGGAGAATAACCCCGCAAAGTAGGTTGGGCTAGACTGTATTGGAGGTTGTGACAGGTTTCTTGCATGTAATTGGTGTTTTTAGGGAGCTTTGTATGCAGTGCTCTCGATTGGTGCCGTCATGGGGAGTGAGGGTTGTCTAGACTGGTTGAATTAATGTTGAATCGGCTTCGGTTGCTTGCGTCGTGAAGAACGTCAAGACGACCAGTTTTTGGTGTTGTTAGATGCGGTGCGACGCCAGCTTCACTCATCTCAACATGGACTGACACTTGGAGTACAATACGAGGTCCAACAATTAATGACTTTTATTACCCGCCATGCTTTCTAACCAACAATTCCGACAGCCAATCGCTGCGATGACTTTCCAACATTTTACAATACATATCCTACACTGCATCATCTACTGAGACCCAGTCTCCGACGCCTCACCCTCCAATTCCTTCTTCTCCTTCTCTTTCTTCTCAATAGTCGTTTGCTTCTCCCACATAGCATGGTATCGTCCTCCCTGAGCCAAAAGCTCATTATGTGTTCCGCGTTCGACGATCTTGCCCTTGTGAAGAACAATGATTTGGTCTGATGTGGTGATGGTGGAGAGGCGGTGACTGCAGACTGTTAGTTATTGTTTTGAGAGAGGTTGGGGATAGACTTACGCGATGGTGATGGTTGTGCGACCTTCGGTGACGCGCTCGAGAGCGTCTTGGATCTGACGCTCTGTATGCGAGTCGAGAGAGGCGGTTGCTTCGTCGAGGAGAAGGATGCGGGCGTCTTTGAGAATGGCGCGAGCGATGGCGATCTGTAAATGTCAGTAACCATATCCGCGATGTTAATCAGTAAAGCCAACTCACTCTTTGGCGTTCACCTCCCGACAACTTCAATCCCCGTTCTCCAACCTTGGTGTCATACCCATCCGGAAAGTTGAGAATGCGCTCATGAATATTCGCCGCCTCGCATGCCTTGTAAACATCTTCCTCTGTCGCATCTGGTCTCGCGTACAGGAGATTGTACATGATAGTCGCATTAAACAGAACTGTATCCTGGGGAACGACACCGATGTTGCTGCGCAGGCTCTCTAGCTTGAGATCTCGAAGGTCATGGCCGTCAATGGTGATGGAGCCATCCGTGACGTCGTAGAAGCGGAAGAGGAGCTTGAGAGAGGTGGACTTTCCACTGCCTGATTCTCCGACAATAGCGGTCTTTGTGCCTGGGGCAACCGTGAAGTTGATGCCGTCGAGGACGGGATCGCCTTTCTTGACGTGGTACGCGAACTTGACATCGTTGAAGGAGACCTCGCCCTTGGGTGAGGGCAACAGGATAGCGTCAGGCTTCTCAACCACGCCAGGTGTTTCTTTGAACTGTTTCCATTAGCATACTCCACTGATGTAGAGGAGAGAACACTCACGATATCAAGCAGTCGCTCAGCTTCAATGAGATTGTTCTGAAGCATGGTATAGTACGTCCCAAAGAAGTTCAAAGGACCTTGAAGCTGAACAAAGTAATTGATCAGACTCACAAACTCACCAACAGTCTGCTCTCCGATTGAAATCTTGTAGGCCGACACCGAAACAAGCAAAGCTGTTCCCAGCGTGAAAATGGAACTCTGCGTGAGGTTCAACCCGTTCAACGACCACTGCACCAATCTCTCCGCGCGCTGGAAAACAGTGACATGCTCTCTGAACCGCGCTGTCTCGCGCGCAACAGCACAATTGTGCTGAACTGTCTCATACGCCACGATAGCATCAGTCTTGACGGCTTCCATCTCGCGAGTCTTGATGGTCATGTCCCTTCGTTGTTTTCCTCGATACTTGGCGACATAGATCGTGAGGAAGATGTATGACCACATGATGAAGAATACAATAATGGTGTAGAAAGCATCGTATTTCACAAAGAATATCACACCAGCGACAAAAATGTCAAACACCATGGGGAAAACCTGGAAGCAAAAACTTTCGAGAAAAGTGTTGATGGAAGCGCCACGGCTCAGGGCGCTGGTGACTTCGCCGACTTTCTTGTTGAGGTGAAACTCTAGTGATAAGCCGAGGACGTGTTCGAACGCAGCGGAGGAGAGACGGCGGAAGAGGGACTGGGATACGGGGAGCCAGAGGAGGGATCGCGCGGCGCCGAGAACACCCTGGTTGCCTTGGAGAGCGCGGTACACGACGTAGAGGATGATTTCTTTGTAGGGGAGTTTGCCTTCGCCGAGGCTGTCGACGAGGGTGCCGAGCTGGAGAGGTCCTAGGACGTTGACGGTGCGTTGGCAGATGAGTAGGATGATGCAGATTAATACGATGGCTTGGTAGACGGGGGAGCCCTTTGGCCTGTGAGTGTTAGTGAATGAGCAGAGTGTGAGTGAAGGGACTTACCAGAGGTAGGGAAACAAGACTCGGAATCCAGCAAAGTAATCCAGCCATCCTGTTCCGGAAACCTGTGTCCTTCTCGGCTCAGCAGCCGTAGGCTGAACGCTTCCATATCCCTCCGCTGCCCCATTCCCATTCTCAAGAAGTCCGCGTCTCTCCTCCGGTAAAGACTTTGGTTCCAGGGCCTTAGTCTTGTACTCTCTCAAACCCAATGCTCCAATCATGAGCGCCAGCACAAGAACTCTTGCAGCTCCGAGAATGTTGAGAGTGTCGACGAAGCCAGGTGATACTCGAAGTTTCGGCTCAACGGCTGAAAGAGCAGCTGCGATGACAATCTCTGCAAGGGCACCTACGCACCATGCTGAAAGGTGAGCAGAGTTCGGATTCCACGGTCCTTCAGGGTCAGGAAGAAGACCAGCGACGTAGTACAATAGTACTCCAACAAAAGATGCCTGAAACTGGTCAGTTATCGATCATGTGAGACAGGGAAAGGGGAACGTACGAGATATGCGCTAAACGCAAAGGTAACACTGCCCTTCACATCATCCTGATCCGCAAAAACCTCTCTCGTAGCAAACACCACACTCGCAATCAGCAATCCAGATAGCACGACCTGCAGAACCCAAATGCACCGCGCGTAAAACTTTCGAATCTTGTCGATGTGCTGTTTTAGATCACTGTCCAACGCGACTTTACGCGTCGTGCTGCCATGGCGGCTTGTGTAGAATTGAGCGGACTGGACGCCGAGGAGCGTGACGAAGAGGGCGATGGGATAGGCGTAGAAGCCGATCTTCAATCCGAGCTCTGCCTTTGCCATGGCTGAGAGGGAGAATTGGGTGAGCGTGAGCTTGAGCTTGGAGTGAGTTGAGGATGATGTCAAGGGATCGGGGTTTTGATGTTCCGAGGGAGAGGGGATTAGTCAGCGGATTTATCAGCGATGGCGAGATCGTTGTTTGTTTCACTGCATCATTCTCTGGTGCGAGATTTGTCTTTTGTGTATTTTGATGATTGGTTTGTTTAGTTGTTGTTTTGAAAAGGGAATTACTGCGGCTTCATCGATGCCAAAGGGCACTAGACGACTGTTTCCTCGCATCCTGCCTCGCCTGACATGGCATGAGTTGCGATATTCATTAAAGGGTCGTGAACGCCTCCCGCCATGCATACCCTATTTGGACTCAGAGCCAGCCAGTGATGATTCAAGATGCTGTTAAGGAGTTGGATTATGTGCAGCTGCACTGGCTGCCTCAAATCTTGACTTCCACGTTCGGACATGCTGCAGGTAAGGCAACTGATTGAGGCGGGGTGATGGAAACCAGGCTATGCTGTTGGTTCCAGATTGTGATAATTGTGCAGCTCGACGTGTCAATCGTTGACTGACCCGTAGGCTGACTTGTCTACCAAAAGTAGAAATCCGAGCACACCCACTGGTGAGAGTACATCGGTAATGTCACCTATGAAGCAGGCTATGATGTGCGCTCAAATAACAAGCCGAATCGTATGGCAAGACGTAGAATGGTTGTTTTAAATGTGCTATGGATATGATGAGCGCATCCAATCTCTTCACTTCCTTTATTCTTTTTGACGAGTCCCCTTTTGTACGATCGCAGTCGATTTCTCACCGAGATAGTTCAAAATGGAACCAGTCGGTGCTTTTGCCAGTGTCATCACCATCGTGGGTTTAATCAGACCAACCGCTCAATTCGTCAAAGCCCTCAGAGGAATCGCCTCAGAAAATGGCATCGTCGCCACTGAGATCCGTCGAATGGCGAGCCGCATAGAGACATCTGCCACCAGCATCGACATTGCATTGGAAGACCTCAAAAGCCACTCCGCGACACTAAGACAAATAAGTACCACGCCATCGAAGATCCTGCAGCACATCATCGACAGCAACTCAATGCAGACCATCGTTTCAGGTACCCAATCTATCAGAAATCAGATGAGAGATAAAGCACAGGAGTTGAAGCAATTGAAGAAACAACCGAACTTGTACAAGAAACTCAAGTGGTGTATCTGGGATAAAATGGAAGTCGAGTCCTTGTTCCCCGAGATGCAGCTCGTAGCAGTGTGTTTATCTATTGTCTGTCCAATCATTAGACTAGAGGTCAACCAGTTCATGCTGGAGAAATCCCCAGGCGAAGTTGCGCAATGTTTAAGACAAGAGATGTAAGTATGGACTCCTGGTGAACAAGGGAGCAGCTGACACGAACTAGGGCGTATTTACGTGGCCAGTTGAAGATGGTCGAGAAACAATGTCAGGCCTTAATACAGGAGCAGCACTCAAGTATTAACTCAGAGTTCGAAGCCCAGTTTTATGCCACGGCCAAGCCTCTTCTTCGCTTGGCGAGAAGCGTGCGACGAACGGGCACGGTACCGGAAACGAGGAGAGAATCACCGAGTCGTAGGCCATCTGCTTCACAAGAGATTCCTTTGAGCATACACAGAGAAATACCACCTGTTCTTGACGGCGAAGGCATAAGAGAGATGCCAAGAAGGACAAGAAGAAAGACGCCGCCGCAGCTGGTCAGAGACCGGAATCTCAACTCAGCTCCCCCATCTCAGATTACACGGCCATCCTCAGGCATAATGCCCTCTAAGTCTCATAGCCTTTCAGTGCCGCGCGAAGCGCCATCAGAGGTATCAAGGCATAGCTCCAGCAGCGGAGAGTCTTCCAGGCAACACTCAGTTCCCTCATCACCATCACCACAGACTCCAGACACGCCTCTGACACCGCAAAGCCCCGATACGCCCAAGCCATTGAGAATAGACACCTTGGCACGTGAGAGTGAGTCGCGCGGGGGAACCGTCCAGGCGATTCCAGGGTACATAATCAACCCACGAGGCCACGGGAAAGCTAATCCTGTGACAATCGCCAAAAGCGATCATCGTGTCACCCTTAATTATATCTCAGTCAAGACAGCGAATCAATTTGGCCTTAAAATCCAGAATCTGGACCCCAAAGAGCAAAACCCCACGCATGACGACAGACACGAAGTGGTAATGCCAGGGCCGGTGATTGGTAAGGTTACAGGTGTAGAGTGGAGAAAAGCTGGTAGGCCAAAGGCCATGCCCGTTGAGTTTCTGGTCAAAGATTGTTACCACGGTAGCAAGCGAGAAGACATCGTGTTTGGGACGATATTCGCCCACGACTTGGACGCGGCTGAGAGAGTTGGAGAATGATAGAGGAGAGGACTTCTTAGCTGGCAGCTCCTTGCATACTTCCCTTGCTCAATCCAGTGATCAAATCAAAGAGCAATCGCAACATTCGGAAGAGATACATGAGGATGTTGTTTGGACAAGCAGGCGTAATCCCAAAGCAAAGGGGATGAACTTGTGAGAAAATAGTGTCTGCCACTTACTGCCAGTTGCCTATGATAAGCAGGCCTTGCCATCACTCCTTCGTTTGGCCAGGCTGTGGGGCTTGTCGTTATTGTGTAACACTACCAGCTGCCAGCAGCTGTTGTCACTCCAGGGAGCAAGACTTCCACGTTAAGAAGGTGTTAAGGTCCCTAAGCTAATCTCAAGTCCACCAAATCTACACTAAACTGCGCTAAGCTTACCCAAGTCTTTTGTCACTTAGAAGAGAGGTCCTAAGCCTAACTTACCTAGGCTGTCTTCACCTCCACAATCACAACTTCTCATCTCACAACAAAACATCTTCCTTCCGCATCGCATCGCAGCTCAGCCACCATGTTCTTTGAGAGCGAGCAGCAAAAAGTGCTCGCTGAGTGAGTACCACTGTCTTGAACTATGATCAAGCTACTGACCACTCTTCAGCCTCCTCAAGACGGGTGACTACTCCGATCTCACGATCTTATGTGGGAAGGATCAGTACCGCGTCCATAGGGCAATCATTTGTCCACGATCGCCCTTTTTTAAGGCCGCTTGCGATGGTAAATTTAAGGTTTGTGCTTTGCGATAGCTTGTGCCGAGACCAAGGCTGACTTTCACAGGAGGCACAAACAGGCACCATCAACCTTCCCGACGACGATCCGATTGCAGTTCGCATGATGATTGAGCACTTGTATCATGCTACGTATGTGCCTCCTAGGGCGAATGTTCACAATGAGGGCGAGATCGACGCGTATCTTTCTGAGACCGAATATGATGACCAGAAAGAAAAGACGAAGATGGAGCTCTATGGGGTAACTTTCATCGGCAACAAGAGAATCAAGAGGCTCGCTACGGCGCTGGAGGCTCCAATTACTCCCATTGCTCAAACTGCGACCTCTTCCTTCGGTCAGGCCACTACTCCTCCTCCACCGCCATCGGCCGCTTCTCAAGAACCAAGCAGAGGATCTGGCCGGAGAGGACGAGGACGCGGTTCCTTGGGAGGTTTCAACCTCACCTCAGGCCACAATCCTCCCCAGGCTTCGCCGAATCAATCACCTTCCACACCCGGCCCATCGTCTTTCACATCACCTGCGCCATCACCAGCACCACCTCCCCCTCCAGGACCGTCTGCTCCTCAGCAATCAATTCCTGACGCAAATCTCCATCTCCACGCCAAAGTCTACGCCCTCGGAGAAAAATACGGCATCAAGCCCCTCAAGACACTAGCTCTTCGCAATTTCGAATATGAAGCCCCCCTCCGTCTTCACACCGACGACTTCTTGCAAGCAATACGAGAAGCATATACCTCAACCATTGAGACGGACCGTCCTCTCCGTGATGCCGTGGTCGCGATCTTGAGAAGCTATAAGTATCTACTGAAGGAGGACTCTGTGAAGGCAATCCTCAAGGATACTACCTTGGGTTTGAGCTTTGATATGGTGATGGGATTGGCGTCGGAATGAAGGTCCATGGATATCGAATGTAATGGTCTAAATGTACCCCAAGACACATTAAACTTACTTAAGTATTGTCATCACTTAGGAAGTTAGGTAGAAGAAACTCTGTCTCTCTAAGCCAGGTCTTTCTTATCCTTGGCATGTAGCAAAAAGCCTCTTTGAACCAAGAAACATTACAATCTTCAGTCCTTCAGAAACATCTACTGGACTAGCAAATCTCAGCGCATTCATTCAATGTGTATTGTCATAAGGCTAGTCAAGATTCCCCCGTGGTGGATAAGTTAAGATGCATAAAGTACGCGGAAGATTTGCCCGTGCCATAGGCCTTGGAATATATATTTGGATAAAGCTTTTGTTTACCGAGTCAAAAATTATAGAATTTATTCAAGAAACTTCATTTTGCGAGGTTGCACGCTTGAGACTGAAGTTTAATCGCTCGAAGGTTTCGTGTACATGAAGATGGGTCAAGCTAATTGGTGATGAATGTCAGAAGTTTATTGCCGAATAACTAATCTATAGGCCTAAGCTAAACTAAGCCTACCTAAACTCTTCATCTTTTACGGTCAAAATTTGTTTGCGTGTGTGTTGGGGGGAGGGGGGATTGTGTCTGCACGAAAGATCCGTATTAGGTTTGGTGAGTCTGGCAACTGTATCGTTCCCTATAAACGTGACACCGTAAAGGTCACCACTGATACTGGCAGTTCTGTCGTGTTTCCGTGGGGGTAAGCGAATACTGAGCTCCTTATCATCCGATATTTCGGGAACAAGAGGTAGGTTTAGATCACCAGATCCAACTCGAAAGGGTCTGCGATGAACACCTAGCAGACACTTCTCTATCCGGCGCGATAAAATAAGGCGATCTTCATGAGAACATCATGTCCAAGATCGCAACTTTTCACGAAAGCTGCAAAAGCCTCGTGATTGAGTAGTCCAAGATTCTCGTACACAGTATTGACAACGACATCTCGAAGTCTACGATCTTGGTCGATCGTGGAGGTATACACTTCCTGCGCTGCGAATTTGAAGTCCTCAGTCTGGGCGTATGCTTTCGCCAGCGTCCCGAACTTGCCGACCGCGATAGTCTTTAAGCCTGGAATCCCATATTTCTCCCCGAGGGCATAGACCTTGGCGAAGTGGCGGAGGTTCGAAGAAGGGCTGATCTGAGCCCTAAGCTTAAGAACTCGTTCCTTAACTCTCCGATGGCGCGCGAATCTGCGGCCCCCCCGGTCCATGAGTTGTTTCTTTTCGTCGCCGTATTCGGTTTCTGACAGCTTTTCCTCAAAATACTTTCCGTCCTCTGGGATGTAGGGGTGACCGTCGAGGTCGAGGTTGTAAAAGTAATAAACCATGTCGCGCACTGCGATGGGGTCGTCATCTGGCAGGTTAATCATACCCTCAAAGCTCTCCTGTTTTCATCGTTAGTCTTGCGTACAGGCCCGAGAGAGATATGAACTAACCTTGAAGTTTCCATTGCAAGCGGCGGTGAAGAAGGAGGACCGGGGGCACACGATAGCCTTGTGAACCCGGTAAGTGTTACCCTGACAAGTGATGGCCAGGTCTGAATACAATCCGGTTCGATAGAGCCTGACATAAGAATTAGCTTTTAGCTTCAAATCATCAGCAGCAACTCACTCAAGGAGGGATTTGTCGAGCATTCCATAATACTGGGTCTTATTCTCGGATGCCATCTTGGGCAAGAATCTATACCTTGATGCAAGGGAACGGTGTTGGAAGTTGGGTGTTTTCGAAAGGCGTGCTGTTGGTTGCCGAAAGGTGTGATGTCGTTTGTCGAAAGGTTTGATGTTGGCTGTAGAAAGTTGAGATGTTGGTTGTCGAAAGGTGAAGAGTGTGTCGGGTCAGCAGAGGACAGGTAGGTAATGAGATAACCTGAGGTGGCATGCGGGCAACTGCCACTATGAGTCTTATGTGAATATTGACACTGCCAAACCATCATAACTGACTAGCCTGGGATTTGACAGTGGAAATGGATGTGAACATGCTGACGACAACCTCACACCCTTCCTCGCACCCCCTTTAATCCTCTCACGCCGGATACTCCTCATCTTGCTCTCGAATTCGTTGTTCGCGACAACGGGATCAGATCTCTCTTATTCCATCGACTGTTTTATTTGGGTAACTTTGACCGAAGTAGCCTCGTGTTTCTCCATCTATATGATCTTTCCCTGAGTATCTATGATCGCGTTGGTGTGCTATTGGGCTGGAAAGGGGCTTACTGTAATGGGTATAATGAAAGATCTTATACCACTTGAGAATTTGATGCGTGTGATGTCCAATAAAAGTTTAGGACTATGTTAGATTGAAATAAATAGGTGCAAATCTCGATTTCTGAACCTCTTAGTGTTGCGTCGCTTAGGCAAGGCTGATGTGTCTTGTTCCTGTGAGCATCTTGCATGTTCACCAGAATCGTTGGAAACAAACTCGCCGATGTTTATATCCAGAATAGCATACCAAAGAAAGCACTCATACCACATATTGAACAACGAACACCGCAATAATAGCTTTGAATGTTCAACTGTTCCTACCTTTTGTAATTAAATGGCACTCAATTTCTCTCCGCCAAGCTTTCACCGTACTAATCCTTATTGCATTATGCCCTGTAAGCTCTGAGCTACCCTGTTATACGCGAAATCTCTCGCTTCAGGCCTAAACGTCTTGGGGTTGATAGTCTTATCACATCCATGAGCCCCCTCGATCCTGACGATCTCAACATCACGACCAGCCCGCTCTAACTTCTTTCCGAAAACTTCAATCTCGGGCGTGAAGATATCCCCAGAAGAAGCAACAAGAATAACATGCCCTGGAAATGAAGTTCCCTCAGCATACATAGGTGATGCTTTGGGTGACTTGCGGTCTTCAATGCGCGGTACGTACGCGTCAGCAAGAAGATACTGGAAAGATACGGGAAGAGGTCGGATGGGTTCCGGGACCGTCTTCTCTTCCGGTGGAATGGAGAAGTCAACGCCTGGGTAGAAAGCGTATACCGCCCTGATGTTCATCTTGAACTCACGCCTCACTTCAGACGAGGCAACAAGCGCTAGGTTTCCTCCAGAACTAAACCCCGACAACGCAACCTTGTCAAGATCAAACATTTGTGCCTGACTCTCAACCCATCTGAAAGTATCTTCAGCGTCTTCAACGGCTCCGGGAAGGGGGTACTCGGGTGCTTTTCGGTAGTCAGCATCGAGAACCAAGATATTGTTCTCTGTAGCTATTTTCTCGCAGAATTGATGATCCATGCCAAGATTGGGGAGGCAATAAGCGCCACCATGCCAATTGATCACGAGACCATATTTTTTGGTGTCGGTGTAATTGTTTGGGTAGTAGATCCAGGCGTTGATGAAGCGATTGAGGTCACGGGAAGGAATGCGGATGAGTTTGCGGCTGCATGTTGGTGAGGGCGTGAAGTGAGCACGGGTGAAAATGTAGTTTATGAGACGGATAAGAGTGACAATTGCTTTAAGGCGTATGTACTCCCAGAATGTATGGTCTGCCATGGTTGCTGTCGTTGAAGCGTTTGGAGACTTAGAGAATTCATGAGGCTCTGCGTTCCCTTGATGGCGTTGGCTAAGATCGCCTTTTATGATAAGCCTTGATTGCCGATCAGCCCGTGAGGGAAGGGAATTGAGGTTAGTGATTGGCTTGTTGACAACCCCACTGGTGCTGACCGGCCATGAGTCATCTGGCGAGCGATTGTTAGTACCAATACGCCAATACGACCAGTTCATAACTGCAATTTGTACGCATGGTTTCTTCAAGCTAAATAATTATCGTGTCATAGTCTCTATAGATATTAACATAAATGATTATACACTCTCTTCCATAAAGGCCATTTCCGCCTTGCTTGTTCCTCCTCTTCATTCCAAACATGGAGATATCTTCTCCCCGTATTAATATCTATATCCTTATCCCTCACCACCTTTGTCCCCACCCAGGTTTTATGTGTGAAATAGAACAGAAAGATGATAGGGATCGTCAAAATCTGCAGAAAGAAGTTCTTGAACCGTTCAGATGTTGTGAGCGGGTCCTCACCCTCCGCTTGGATCGGCGATATAGCAACCCAGATCTGAAGAATTAGAACAGTTCCATAAGCTGCGAGTGCAACCCAAGACCCCCAAACTCCGACCTGTGACCGGAAGGCAAGTTGGGATACATTGTATCCTGATAGCTGCCATGCTCTTCGAAAGCGAATGTGGCAGACGCAGATAGAACTCCAGGTGAAGAGGGTACTTAGCCCACTGATCGCGAGGAGCCAGTTGAAGATCTCGTTATGGATCTTCGAGTTCGCAGTGAATGCTAGTAAACCTAGCAAACCGCAGCAAATAATCGCAACGAGGGGTCGTCCAGTTCGATCAATGTACGCAAATACCTTCGGTGCAAGTGACTGTTCCGCCAACGCCGCCAACGTCCGTGATGCTGCATACACAGCTGTATTCCCAACACTGATCAGCGATATAAGAATAACAGCATTCATAATATCCGGCAAAATATCCGAGCCGCTCATCTCAATCGCTATCACGAACGGACTAGCCGCCGCATCAGAACCGTACTTGGCCCCCAGCAGTCTCGGCTCATTATATGGCACCAGCAACCCAATGAGTAGTATCGAGAGGATATAGAACAGAGAAATCCTCCAGAAGACTTGTTTCACCGCTGCAGGGATTGACTTTTTCGGATTGCTAGTTTCGGCTGCTGCGAGACCGACCATTTCTGTGCCGCCGAAGGAGAAGGTTGCCGTTACTAAAACGCTTGCGAAGCCTTTGAAGCCGTTATGAAAGGGGCCGGGGTTGTGCCATCGCGTGAAGCCGATATAGTCTCCTTCTGGGGAACCTGCGATGTTGATAATTATACCGAGAAGACTGACTTTGTTAGACGAGATTGCAGGAGGGGGGCAGTTGGGGGGTTATTACATGAAGCCTATAATGGCTGTGACCTTGACGGCTGAGAAGATGAACTCAGCTTCGCCGTAGGCTTTCACCCCGAGTAAGTTGATACCGAGGATGAGTATGAAGAAGAGGACGATGAAGATGCTCTTGCTGGCGTTGGGATTCCAATAATTTGTCGTAAATGCTCCTGCAATGATCTCAAGCGGCAGAACAATGAGATACTGCAGCGTATAACTGTTCAAAGTCAGTCTCATCTCATGTGACTCTCACTTATGCACGTTCACTTACTTCCAACCCATGGCAAATCCCCAACTCGGGTCCAAAAACCTCGTTGAATAATTCGCAAACGACCCTCCCACCGGAAACGCAACACTCAACTCCCCCAAAGCCTGCATCGTAAAGAACTGCATAGCACCCATGGTGATAAACGCCAACAGCAGCGAGACAGGTCCCCCGCGATACAGCGCAACACCCGACGCGACAAAAAGACCCGTTCCGATTGATCCGCCAAAAGCAATCATCTGCAAGTGCCGGTTCTTTAATTCTCGCGCTAGCGCTGTGTTGGCAGAGTTGTAGTTTGCTTTACTCATGTTGAACAGCCGCCCGTTGAAGGCGTAGCTGTTGTAGCTGCTAAGGCTATCATGTCGCGATGGGGCGCGGGAGAAGCTCGTGATGAGACGGCTCCATGCTGAAGGGTCATCTGCTGTTGGTTCCGGGCTCCGTGATTTTGGTGATGGCGGGAGGGCTTGCATCTCGAACTCGCGTTGGTATGCCATGTTCGAGATGAAGCTGCAAGCTGAGAGACACGAGCAAGCTCAAACTTGCTGATCAAAGCACGGGAATTGAAGATTTCCCCCAGGGGGTTTGAGCGGCATGCACGTGCCTTGTCGCCACAGGGCGTGCTATTCCTGTGCCGGACTAGATCGGCACTCCAAGACAGGACAAGGGGGGATATCGCGGGTCTACGATATTGCTAGCGAATCGCTGACGTTCCGCTCCCCACGATGCAGACGGTGTCTCCGTTTGACGGGCCGCGAATGGTTCACAATCAGGGGATTGAGCGGTTTTGTGATGGGGAAAACAGGACTCGTATCATCCATGGCGATAACGCGTAGGGGCATGAGTCGTGTCCCCAAGCCACATAAAGTTTATTGAGCTGCATTCCTGGTTCTTGGCCCCTGGTTCATCTGACTAATGAATTTAGCGGGTGCGGAAAGAAGGCCGGGGCAGGGATCGGCCTTGGATGCTGGGAGATAATGACGATGCTAGAAGTTGGGATGATTTGGCGATGCGACGCTGCGGACTTGTGAACGACTTCCGGTCCGTGAATACAGCACTCCCTCACGATGAAATCCTGCAATAACTGAAATGTGTCAAGATATCGCGGAATGTCTTGTCTAGAATGTCTCGATTTGCAGAGTCAGAACCCCGGCAGCTGTCACCCAAATAGTTTCAGCCACTGCATAACCGGAAATTCATGACAGCCTTTTATGCACCAGTAGCTTCGCGCAGAACTTCCGCGGCCTAACGTTGAGAGAAACCTTATCGAATTGAGAGTGGTTAATTAAACGCTAATAACCGAAGGTGCCTGGGCCAAGACTCAATCGGCATTCTCGATTCTCATCGCGATTCCGCGGGTTCTCTTGCGTCCTGAATCCGTCTTATTTCCTAAATGCGCCTGGAGCTACCCGGGATGGGACAATTCTTCGATTTCTGAGTCGCTTCGTAGACACTGGTTTCGTTCTGTCGCTTGTCAGTGTAGACCTAACCCTGCACTTTACAACTAGTTCGAGTGCTAGCCTTTGGAATGGCGTGGAGATGAACACATCACCCGGAACTGAAGCTCTTGTAGTAAATTGGTACTATTGACAGCTTCCTAGAACTCAAGTGACTCTTATTACGTAACCCTACACGGCACAATCATCTCTTTTCGCAGGTTAGACTGCACCAGCCCGGGCACTGGCGCCTTGATAGCGGGATAAAACCTGGTATTTCTAGCAATGCATTTCTCTATGTCGCGAATACCTAGTAGTCTACTTTAACCTATCCAAGAAATCGATCAATTGCTTCGTCGACACAACTCCCAGTACCTTCGCCGTATCCTCCTCGGTGACGATCAGATAACTAATACCCAACTTCCCAAATAGCTCCACCGCATACTCAATGGGTGCTTTTGACGAAAGAGTGAGGGAACTTCTGTCAATCGCCTCCGCCAGAGTACCTTTAAGAACGCTTATTTCACAGGACTCTTCAACACCATCGGTTTTCTCAATCATCTGCAAGACCTGCTCCAGTTTATATTGCGAGATATAGCTGTGGCAGAGTCCCTTGTCGTTGACGAACACAAGTCCAGAATCGCTCACGCCGCTACTCTGAAGATAAGAGAGCTTGTGTTGTAGTACTGATGTAAGGACACGGTAGTCCGGACCGATAGATACAATAGCGTTGTCCATGGCCTCTTTGGAAGGTAGAAGAGCGTCTACTGTCGCAGTGCCCTCGTTATCTCTGAAATCTCTGACCTTGCTGATGGCGCCCTCAGCCTCCAAGAATGGGTGTCCTTGAAGATGCTGAGCGAGATCATAAACACCATCGGCACTGATTGAATCAGCCACCCACTTTGCAGTCAGGATAGCGATCATGAAAGGTGGAATGAAGTTGACCTCTCCAGTCAACTCAAACATGATGACAGCCAGACTGACAGTCATCCTGCTAACTCCAGCTAGGAAGGCTGCTGATCCGACCATGGCGAATATGCCAGGTGAGATGTTGGGTATGAGTTGCCCGATCATTCGACCAAAGAGCGCACCTGCATCCATCGCGGGGATGATAATTCCAGATGGGACCTTGCAACCGAATGTAATGATCGTTAGGAATAGCTTGACGAATGTTCCGGAGACCAACCATGCGTAGTACGTGCCCTTACCAGTAGTTTGGGCCTCTTGTTGGCAAATCCAGTCTTCCTCAGCATGATTGCAATCAACAAGTAATCGCTGCATGACGATATCCCCAGTTTCCCTAATCAGCATATTCGGGAACTGCAGAACCGCCGTGATCAATGTTACGAGAGCCAACTCGAAAACAGGGTTATTCTTGATGATAGAAATCTTTCGGAATGACTTGGACCAGAGAAAATTTGCTTGGCAGAATATGCCACCGAAGATGCCACCACAGACGCCGAGAATGACAAAGACAAGATAGTGAAGAGCATCATAGTTGACGCCATAGTTTGTCTCAAACAGAACGAGCTTGCCAGTTCCTGTAGGGTTGAGTTCTTTGAGAACAGCCGCCGCTACGACCGAACAGAGACAACTTCTCCAGAGTACCCTTCGGGGGAAGTAAGTGCTGATCTCCTCGTAGCTGAAGAGGACACCTCCAATCGGAGCACCAAAAGCGACCGATAAACCCGCTGAACATGCGATACTGAGCATCTCCCTCAGTTTTCGTTGATTACCCGCGTATTTGGGGATGCAGATGGTGACAAGATATCCAACACAAGCTGAGATGTGCACAAAGGGTCCTTCTTTTCCCAAACACATGCCCGTTGCGACTGCAAAGATCGATCCGATGGCCTTGACGATGAGGACTTTGAGATCGAAGAGATGAGGGATACAGAAGCCGGACAATACAGTCTTTATCTCGGGGATGCCGCTTCCTGCTGCCATGTACATAACCTTTCCGTCGGAACTTGCAGACGACCGTCCTTTTTCTGGAGCGACGGCAGTGAGATTCATCTTCGTAGTCGCAGTGACGCTCCCAGCGATGATACCAAAGGCCAGAGCAAGGCCGACATAGATGGCGTATGCAAACATGTAGCTTTCTGTCCACGACTTCCAGTTCTGACAATTCGTTTCTGATGAACAGCATGCTCGGCGACTTAGAAAAATGTTGTTTGTGCAGTAGCCATCTTTGAAATCTGCTACAACCTCAACACTGACGTCTACGAATGCCGCGATTGAGGCTGTGAGAAGACCGATGAGGAAAGCTGCGACCCATCCCTGAGAAGAGTCCCATAGCTTGGTTATACGGTAGCGTATCCCGTGTCGCGCATAGAGACTTGAGTTGTCGCGTCGATGACTATCTTGCACGAGGTCTTGAAGCCAGTCGATGGTATGGTAGTCACTATATGGCAGACTGTTCTGCTGTGAGGCAGTGCTTGTGGGAGCCGCCTTGATATCGCGTTTATGAGATGGTAGTAAGGGAGTAGTCTCCGTCATTTCATCTATTTCCATAAGTGTCGAGTCGGAAGCCATGTTGAGCGGGATGATGAGTATGGTGAAACGGGTCGCCAACAGCATAAAAATCCCGGGGATGTCATTGTATAAGACTTTGGGATATAGCATCCCCGGGGATCAAATGGAAAAGTTGTGATCTCTATCATATTTGCAGATCTACCGGAAAAGAAAATCACAGACTTCGAGCCTGTGACGTCAATGGATTGCATCTCCGGGCTGAACACAGCCCTCCAGGGTCTTGTGATAAGGTTGCAGCACCAACTGACCTATCGCTTCTGTGCCAGACAGGAAGACCGGTGTTTCATTGGTGAAACTAATAGCGGGAAGATGTCCAGATCGACTGCCAGATACCCTTAGGCGGCATAGCCGAGGGATCCTGTTAACTGTAATACCTGCACAAATTCAACTTTTAATGGAAGGGCCATAGCTGATTCGATGCATATCTGTCAAATCTGCACGGTGGCAGTCTAGAACATCGAGCAGAGATAAGCAGTCACACCAAAACCGCCACTATCTCAATTTGCACATGCAACAAAGATAAGAACCCTGGAGACGGTTCAAGATCCCATTTTTGACAGTTACCGACTGAAAAGAAAAGCAAAAGGCTCATCTGTTAAAAATAGGGCTCCGCGGAGATGGATACAAGTATTTATTCTGTGTGACGCTCAGTCCAGGAATTTCGCTGATCGACGTCCTCGTGAGCGGAGAGATTGTCATGCTCACCCCGCATAACATGGCACATGGCCTGCTCACAGACACCACGGCAGATAGTCACTAGCGCCAGTGTCAGATAAACCCAAATGAAATCCCCAGCATTTATTTTTTGTCAGGCCTTGCTGTACGATATCTGATATTGGCCGTAGCAATAAATTTCCCCACAAGGCTCGGTCTCCGATAATATTAATTCTTCCTAATCAAAGTCACGCCATCGCCTCTCATCGGACGTGAATATCACCTATGCCGGCAGTCGATAGTTTAACATGATGACTAGCAAGCACTTACGCAGTTGTCTGGTTACTGGAACAATACCAGCTTAAGCAAGGCTCGGCTCTTGATAGACAAGGATCAAGGTTTTATGGAACGTCAAGAATTTACTGTTATTATAATACTCAGATTGGTATTCGACATATGGAGCCATGGACTGAGTGTTGATATCATGGATCTGATCCCCAGGCAGCCCCTCCGTGTTCCAGCATATGGCTTTTATTCTACGCCGAAAATTACACTTCAGATGAGGACATCCGACCGAACCAATCTGGCCACCAATTAGGACGAGCGTTAATGCCTTGTAGTTATCAAAACGTTGAAGCTCCTTCGCCAAAGTGTGCAGAATATTCACATCTCATGCGAGATTCTCCGGTGGTATCCCCCAATGGAGCTTCCATGTAGGCAAAGAAGACGGAGAAGTTAATACAGAGCTAGTTGGACTCAAATAGGGAAGGATTAAGAAAGAGAGACAGCTACCATCTCCAGACGGCAACCTGAGATGAGATCAGATCTATATCCGGCAAAACAGACAAAACTGTTTTAGCGATGCTGGGAGGTAGCGTATCTCCTAGAAATTGTGTTGGGTAGCTGGTATACTGCCCGGACTGACTTTCATAAGAGTGTTATTTTTGAGTCGATAGATCCCACAGCTGATGGCTTACATCGCGCGCCTCACACGTATCTCCTAGAAATTCAGGTACAAGTTGTAGTTAGAAGACAAGTAGGTCTTTGAGGCATCGACATAGGCTGATAACAAAAGCAGACAGCTATAGAGAGGAATGTTACGTTAGATGCTAACTACTAGAGGCAAGTCCTACCACCTCTATAAGCTACAATGAGCATATTCTCACGGTCAGAAACGGCATGCTCTCGATCTCAATAGTCTGGCTGTTTAATTCTCCCGATTTGCATCTTCAACTTTCGTTTTCCGCACAAAGTCAAACGTGCGCGATAAAAACTGATTCCAACTTAGCTTGTCTGCTAGGCCTCACTGATATGCCGACAGCACAACAACATCATTTAATCAACATCAGAAACTTCCAGCAATCTCTAGCTGATTCTTTATTTTTTAAATGGAGCTAGTGAGTAGTAATTTTGCGAAGTTTCTAGAAATCTGACATCCTGCCAATCAACCTCGTGCATCTGAGCCTAAGGATCATCATCCCAAGGCAGAAGTCCATCCCCAAGCGGAGCAAAAACGCATAAGAACAGTCAACAAGACCATTAAAAAATTGTATTCCAAATCAATTCGCCTCTTTCAATCACTCTAAGCACTATCAAATCCATTTTTCACAATGTCTTCCCTTCCCTTTAGCGCTCCGCCCTGGCCCGTCCCCGCGTCAGCAAATCTTACATCATCCACTATTTCCGTATCCGACGGTGAGATTGAGCGGCTCAAGACGCTCCTCAAGCTATCGCCTGTTCCACCAGCGAATATTTGGAATTCGCGTGATGATGGCGCTTTTGGACTCCCGAGAAAGACCTTGACGGAATTGGTTGAGTATTGGGCGGATGGTTACGACTGGAAGAAATGGGAAGCTACTCTCAATTCGATCCCCCAGTTTGACATCACTGTCACTGATGATGACTCGAAAGATTACAAGGTCAATTTTCTGGCTTTGTTCTCCAAGAACCCTGCTGCGGTCCCCATTCTGTTTCTTCATAGTTGGCCCGGCTCTATTGTTGAGTACCTCCCCATTCTTCAGAAACTCAAATCTGAGTACGATCCTAAGTCTCTACCCTATCACATCATCGTTCCTCACCATATCGGGTTCGGTTTCTCTGATGCGCCGCCTCTCGATAAGCCATTCACCCACATTGATAACGCCCGGCTCATGTCAAAGATGATGTACTCTTTGGGCTTTGGCAAGACAGGGTATATGACCCAGGGAGGCGATCTCGGCGGCTGGACCGCACCTGTCATCGCAAACATTGATCCCGCATGTAAACTCGTTCATATGAGCATGTTAAACATCTCACCTCCTCCAGGTGAAGATGTCAAAGAAGGAATCAAGGCCGGCAAGTATACTCCCGATGAAATGGCAGCGTTCGGCAGAATGGCAGACTTTCAAAAGAAGGAAACAGCCTTCATCCAACTCGACGGCACCAAGCCAGCTACAGCAGGCTACATCTTCGGCAGCAACCCCATCGCCCTCCTCGCCTGGATCGGCGACAAGATGCACCGCTGGTCCGACGAAACACCCTCCAAAGACCTCATCCTAACCAACATAGCGCTCTACTGGTTCACAGGCTGTTACCCGACATCTATCTATCTTCACCTCACAGTTCTCGAGGACCATGAGCTCATGATGAATGCCTGGAAGAGTCTCAAGGTACCGCTTGGGCACTCGGCGTTCAAGAAGGAACTTGTCACTGCGCCGGAGAGATGGATTCAGCAGACGGAGCAGGTGAAGTGGTATAGAATGCATGACAAGGGTGGACACTTTGCTGCGCTTGAGGAGCCGGATGCGCTTTGGAAGGATGTGGAGGACTTCATTGGGGCGTTTTGGGAGAAGTGAAGCGATTCCAGTCACGATGCGGCGCTTGGAATGGGAACGGGTAGAGGCAAATGCCGAGTAAAGTTTATGTCAAATTTGGGCAAGACTCGTACTTTATCGGACTAGTTATTCAATTCTCTTACGATCAGGTCATGTGTCATCCGCGGTCTTGAGGTATTAGACATCCAATATACGAGGATATTTCATCCCTTCCCTTAGCACCAATAGCCCATCAGGTTAGGTCACGACGATCTCAATACAGCCCACATCACGACTCGGCCCTAAATGCATCCCCGCATTCTTCCTCCATTGGCTCTCTTAGCACCGTTCAATGTCTTCCAACATCTAATTTGTCCGCATCGAATTCGGCACTTGCGTGCCGGTTTATGGTTACATCGAGGCCCGAGCCACGCGATGCCCCCTGGGGTATTTACCCCAGATGACGATGGCGCCGATCTGCATACCCCGCAGATTTGGAGAAGCGGGCGAATAAGCCTTGGCGCACCATTCCCTGCCGGATTTGTCCACGGAGAAATTTGTGAATAGTTGCTCCTTTGAAGAGTGTGAGCGGAATAGGAAGGTGGTTAGTCGCTTCGCCTGATGTTGTTGCGATGGAGTTCGGGGAAAGCATCGGAGTAGAGACCCTCAGTATGGAGATATCTATATAAAGAGCTCTTATTCTGTGCCATAAATTCCATTTCTTGTAACTCAGCAGCTCTTCTTCAATCATCTGTCAAAGACACTTGGCTCTGGTTCTACACATCTTCTCGGACTAAACATCACAATGCTTCTCCAAAGCGTCTTCGCTCTGGGTCTCGCCACCACCGCTCGGCTTGTCTCGGCAGGACCATGCGACATCTACAAGTCCGGCGGAACACCCTGTATCGCCGCTCATAGCACTACCCGCGCTCTCTTTGACAGCTATACCGGCGGTCTCTACCAGATCAAGCGCGCCTCAGACGGAGCCCTCACCGACATCAAGCCTGTCTCTGCAGGCGGTGTCGCAGCCTCCTCTGCCCAAGACTCCTTCTGCAGCGGTACTACCTGTCTCATCACCATCATCTATGATCAGTCTGGCCGAAGCAACCATTTGACCCAGGCCCCCCCTGGTGGCTTCAATGGCCCTGATGTGAATGGCTATGATAACCTTGCCGCTGCTGATGGTGCACCTGTTACGCTCAACGGCAAGAAGGCCTACGGAGTGTTTATCTCCCCTGGTACCGGCTATCGTAACAACCAAATTGATGGTTCCGCCACTGGCGATGAACCCGAGGGTATGTATGCTGTTCTCGACGGAACGCATTACAACGGTGCCTGCTGCTTCGACTACGGCAATGCGGAGACCAACAGCAAGGATACTGGTAATGGACACATGGAAGCCATCTACTTCGGCGACAACACCGTCTGGGGCTCTGGTTCCGGCAGCGGCCCTTGGATCATGGCTGATCTTGAAAACGGCCTCTTCTCTGGACAGGGAGCCAAGCAGAACACTGCGAACCCAAGCATCTCCAACCGCTTTACCAGTGCCGTCGTTAAGGGCAAGCCCGGCACGTGGGCCATTCGTGGTGGAAATGCCGCCTCGGGTTCACTATCGACTTTCTACAGCGGTGCGCGCCCTGATGGTGGATACAACCCCATGAGCAAAGAAGGCGCAATCATTCTCGGCATTGGCGGTGATAACAGCAATGGAGCTCAGGGAACTTTCTATGAAGGAGTCATGACCAGCGGATACCCTTCTGATGCGACCGAGAACTCCGTACAGGCCAACATCGTCGCGGCCAAATACGCCACCACATCTTTGACCAGCGGAACCGCCCTCACCGTCGGATCATCCGTCACCCTCAAAGTCACTACCTCCGGCTACACCGACCGCGTCCTCGCACACAGCTCCTCCAACGTCAACACCCAAGTGATCTCCAGCTCCAGCTCCACCGCCCTTAAGCAGTCAGCAAGCTGGACCGTCCGCACCGGTCTCGCCAACAGCGGCTGTGTATCTTTCGAGTCTAAAGATACTCCCGGTAGTTACATTCGACACTCTGGCTTCCAGCTGTACGTGAACAAGAGTGACGGAAGCAAGATCTTCAATGAGGATGCTACGTTCTGCCCCCAGAAGGGTATCAGTGGATCAGGAAGTTCGTTCCGATCATGGAGCTATCCGACCAGGTACATTCGACACTACAACAACGTTGGGTATGCTGCTTCAAATGGCGGTGTTCATGACTTTGATGCTACAAACAGCTTTGTCAATGATGTTAGTTTCGTTGTTGCCACCGGCTTTGCTTAGATGGAATTCAGATTATGACAGGTTTGAAGTGGAAATCACAGGTGATTGGCTGAAGAACGTTAGGGTGTAAATGAAATATCAGTGTTAATCAATTGATCTTTCAATTTATTGGAGTATGAAATAAGTTCCTAAAGGCAGTGATAGAGAACATGTTCCTCACTTTGACTCCTCAAGTTCCTTCTTCTCACTGTCTCCCAAAAGACCTAGCGCCTCACGACGCGTAGGAGCCGATGCATCAAAGTACGGCTTCTCAGCCAAAGAAGTGACTCGCGTGCCATGTCGCGGTTCTCTTCCGCTATAGTCCCAGCTAGCGTTGTGAATAGTAATACTGCAATTTGTCAGCATCCGTGTTCTCCCAGATTTGGCTTCTACATACCGGTTGTCCCATAAAGCCGAGGTCCTAGGCGTCCACTTGAATCGGACTTGGATGTCAACGTTCTGTTCATAAACATCATAAAGATAATTAAGAATGACATCACTCTCTGCCCGATCAAGGCCAACAATCCTATCCGTCATCGCACGGTTCACCCAGAGCGCTTTCCAGCCCGTGGCAGGATGAACACGAACAATAGGATGAATGCGCTCAATATACTTTGGTCCTTGTTCGGGATGATCACGGTCCAAGTAGGGGTGAGCAGAGCGGTAAACAGCCTCCCGGCCATCGATGATCTTGCGGAACTCTGGAGAGAGCTTCTCATATGCAGCGTAGCCAGATGCCCACAGAGTATCTCCACCAACAGATGGGATAGTATCATTGTGGAGATGTGTGATACCTGCTGGTTGCTTCTCATGGACGAGATCTGTGTGCCAGCGCGATGCACCGCCAGGTTGACGGAAACTGGCTGGGCGCTCTTGAGCCATGAGATCGGGCCAGAGAACGCTTACACCTGGGACGCCTGGGACATGAGGGACTTGAGGCTATGTCGTGTGAGTATCTGCCCCGAAGAGGATCAAGTGCATCACTTACGTGAATTTCAACCTCACCGTACCACTCTCCAAGCTCCTTCTGCTGCTGTGGCGAAAGATCCTGATCTCTGAAAAACACAACACTTCTCTCCGCAATAAGTAGCGCAAGTTCATCTCGCTGCTGATTAGTAAGATCTTTCAACTGCAGACCTTCAATTTCAGTTCCGATGTAAGCTGTCAGATCAGTGACCTTTGTCGCAGCGGACAGGAGGCTCTTCTTTGACTTGTCAGCTCGAGCACCAGCGTCGATATGATCGCGGGGCTTGTCTCTAATCTTGTAGACATCGTCGAGATACAAAGGGCGAGACGGACGGTAGGGATAACCTTTGGAGAGGTCTACACCCGATTTCTCGAGACGCTGCTTGGCTGGGTCGGGGATCTTGAGGGTGTCTTTGATGGGTTCGGCGACATCTTTGATGCTGGGGTCGATTGGGGCTGGGACCATGTTGAACTAATTTGACCTTGGGTTCTTATATAATGCTTTGACTATAAAAATTTGAATATATTACTTGGAATTGAAGCAGCATAAGGCATCTTGATATACGATCATCATCCCCTCACTACTGTTACAATGACCCCAACTTGGCCAGTCACGCCATGATGGCAGACAATGACCAAGACTTACTGCGACAAACCTCATTGGCCCACGTTCGACATGCGATATGCAAACTGATTGCAACATAAATAGTCGTCCAATCCATTTCTCAAGATATTGCGCGATCGAATGATCTTGGCTCAAATCGGAAATAACAACACCTCGTTTGTGAGTTGATGGTGTCGTGTAATTGAGGATTTGTAAGACTCGGACGAGATATCGACCCCTCACTTCGTTATGCTGCTGACGAATAACGACCAGAGTCGCCCTTTGCCCGCTGATTATAGCCAAAAAGAGATATGTTAGATTTGTAGTTGCTCTGGTTGAACTAGTCTTTCCCATCAAGTGATTGAGCTAGATTTCATAGCGTGGCATACCGACAGAAACGGACATTTCGTTGATAAGATAAATAGATATTCATATTAGACATATAATCAGCTCCTACAACTTCGCCCGAGGAACAGCAGCAAGCTCTTGACTCTCACTACTCCTCCAAACAGCCGCAGCCTTAGGCTTACTATCCTTCCACAGCCACTTTGCCTGACTCTGCTTCTCCTCCACAAGCAACTTATGCACAAACTGTCCAAAGATCGGCAACATCTTAAACCCATGTCCACTATCACCGCTCAACACCGCCAAAGTCGCATTAGTACCAGGGACGTAGTCGATGATAAAGTCCGAATCATCCGTGTCAGCGAACCAACATAGATGCTGGTCAATCAGAGGCCTGTCTGCGAGCTGGGGAAAGACCTCTTTGAGAAGAAGACGAATATGCGTTTCATCCTCGAGAGGCATGAATTGTGAATCTGCTAGGTCGGGGAAGGGGATGGATAGACCGTCTTTGGAGAAGGCGTAGTTTGTGAAGGCGCCGCCCATGTGGCAGAATTTTAGTTTCTTGGTTTTCAGATCGGGTTCGAAGAAGAAGGCGAGGTCGCGGACGTTGGTGACTGGGATGCCCTTGAGCTCAGCCGCTTCTTTGTCTGTGAGTTGGATATGTGCGACGCCCCAAGCTCGACCGGTCATCTGCTTTCCAATACGCGGAAGAATATTGGCGGCGTCGGCGCCTAGAGCGACGATGGTCTTGTCTGCTGAGTGGATGGTGCCTCCGCGTGTTCTGGCACCTATACACTTCGTCCCCTCGCGACTTGAAGCATACAGCAATGACTCAACTTCGCCATCTTTGTTGCCCAGATGAAACTTGACGCCCAGCTTGACGCACTGTTCGTACACAGCTCTCAAAGCATTAGCCGAATGACCGTAACCCGCGAGTTTGTTGTGGTATCCTGTGAAGCCGGTAAGAGGGCCACTGAACTTGGGAACCAGTTTCTTGATCTCCTTGCTGCTATTCACACGGGTGGTCTGGCCATTGAAAGCTTGATTCTTCTGGAGTGATTGAAAGTAGCTCTCTACAGCACCCTTGGTATTTTGAGCTGCTTTGCCGGACGTGACATTGAGAAAGCCAGTTTGATGATAATGAGGCGAGTAGAGCGGATCAGACTGCCATTTTCGAATTGCATCCTAAAATCAAGACTAAGTACGCAATTCAGGAAGTAAATGGCTGTGACTTACGAGGGCTAATTGGGTGTAGAAGTCATCTGCATATTCGGCACGGATGACCTTGTTCAGATCATAAGCAGCGGAAAAGCGGCTGGGTACATCGATATCTTTCTCGAGAATTGTGATGTTCTTGTAGCCCTTTTGGGCGAGTTCAAAAGCTGTTGCTAGACCGAAGCAGCCGCCTCCTAGAATGAGGATTGACTGGCTTGTTTTTTCTGTTGACATTGCTCCGATATTACGAAGGTTTACTGGCGGGGATGTAGCGGAGTGTTGGCGAGTCAATCGTCAGCTCGTTTCCAAACCTCAATTAGGATACAGAGTCAATTAAAATCATGAGATGTAGTAAAAGTAAGCAGAAGAGTAACGATGGGTAAGACTGCATTTAAAAAGCCATGACTTGTCTGGAAGAATGGCAACTACTCCCGCATCGGCTCGTCATCCGATATCACCAAACAAACATCACGGCATCATCTGGTTGGATAAGATAACGAAATTTGGAGACAGGCTCCTCACGAGGACCACAGACTTCGTTAGCGTAGCCGCCGCAAAGACACACCGGCCGCCACCAAAAGATAACTCAACCTCCACTTCTTCCCCGCTTCGTCGGTGTCTACCCCGGATTATGGGCATCATGTGGTCTTTGGGTCTGGTAACACGGCATAGAGATAATACACCGGTAGAGTCAAATTACGGGCTTCTTATTGGTATCAAAGATATGATGCAATTAGTGAGAACCAGTCTCATGTCAAGGCCCGCTCTTGAGGGTCGGCGGATTATCTTTCACCGATTGCCATATGTTTAGTGCTTATCTCACCGCATGCAATGCAATTCGATATAGACAGAGCTTACGCATTCGGAAGTTCTTTGCTTCCTACGGTTCGTTCGCTGCGGTTTCGTTGCCGAGTGCCGGTCAGGCTCAGGAGCCAATCTATGGAACCCGAGCCTAGCATCACGGAAGCCATCCCGAGCAGTCGCCGTTCGGCCCCACCAAGACATAAAGCCTTCGTATCTCAATCGTACCATGTTGATCACCGACCTGCGAACTTTATTCCAATTATTTACACGATGACTCAAAACCTCAAGTTTCATCTTTCGATAAATGTCCAAACCGAGATTTTCATCTCGGTCCTCGCCGATACAATTGTTTAGTCGCGCGGGTAATGTAACTCATGCTGTAACAATGCCATACCTCAACAGCCCCAACGAAGCACCAAGTAAAATTGCCAATGGCGGTGCGACACCAAAATATCGTCCTCCCACAAAAGCCGTTGCAGTGACAACAACCCACCAAGGATCGTCAGCAAGACTCTTTCCAGACTGGAAGCCCTGATCGATGTATCCAACCTGCCAGATCCTATAGACAGCCGTGTAGATCAATCCAACAGCACCGGCATTGATGCCTCGCACCGCAGACTTGACCCAGCGTCGCGATCGCAAAACTCCCCAGACGCCCATTGTTCCGTGAACCAGAACCATACCTGGGACGAAGATACCGAGGTAAGCAATCAGCGCTCCAGCAATAGCCGGGTATCCACTGTTCGCAGCTGCAAGGCCGCCTAAAAACACGGCGAAGTTGAAGTTTGGTCCCGGAAACGCCTGCACAATAGCGAGACCGATGAGGAAATCACGCGGTGTGACCCATCCCTCAGCAACGACGTACTCTCGAAGAAGAGGAATTACAACGGGGCCGCCGCCAAAGATAATTGTTCCAGCCAGGTATAGGTTGGCGAAAAGCTTGTAGAGCAGAGGAGGTGTCGGCAAGGTTCCGCGTAGGACGAGAACGACGATGAATGAGAGGAGGAAGATGGCGATGACGGCTGTTCCGGACTTCCATGAGAAGTTTAGGCGGTATTCCTGAGGAACGATACGTGGTTCATCCTCTCGGGGGCCAGACTCCGATGTCTCAGCAAGGGCGACTCTCGAATCATTGGCGTTGCCGTCCGTTCCATTCTCAGCACCTTGAATATTCTCACTCTCCGTGACTCTTCCCCTCCTCATCCTAAGAAGAGCGTTCTTCACAGCTCGGACCGGACGATGCAGCCAGCGAAAATCATACAGAATAGTGCAACATCCACCCACAACAATGAGAACCGGAAAATACCAGAGGGCGTTGTACAGTATCCCGGCCATGGCAGTGACAGAGAGAACAATCCTCGTAGCTTGATCTGTGATAGCCTTGTCGGAGAGTTCCACGGCTGCTAACGCGATGATCCCAACGGTAGCTGCATTTAGACCCGAGAGAAGGGCGTATACCGCGCGAGGCAGCGTATCCCCGATGTTGGATACACCAATGGAGAGTCCAAACATGCCTAGAAAACCAGGCAAGCTGTTTTGGTCAGTCGCGTCCTGTTAGATGTATACCACACGCGTCATACCTCCAGATGAAAAAGGCCAGAAGAGCCTCGAACAGGCCGCCATGGATCAAATTGATACAGTAAAGCATTTTTGTACTGGCAGGGCCAGAAAGCGCCTGAGAAACACTGAAGAGCTCCTGGAACTACACATTACTGTTAATCAGCTGTGAAGGCTTGGGAGGTCGTGAAAACGTACAATCTGCTCATCTATCCATTGCAATTTTGTGACAAACTTGTCGTGAAACTACGTCCGTTAGCCATGCTATAAAAACGGCTGTGAGAGGTTATGCCTACAATCTTGAAGTGGACGGGCGGTCCACCAAATGCGGTGAAGCCGAGATGCCAATTGACCTTGAGCGTCTGCAGCCCGCGATCTGCGGCTCTACGCAGTGAGTTTTCCCAGCCGCCGACAACCATTCTGAGCCTTTTGAGGTATTCTCAGATGCTCAATTGATGTGTTTGGAGGATGTGAGTAGATAAGTGACTCACGTATTGACGATTTAAGCTTCATTTTAACTCCTGGCGGTCACGTCATTGGATCTAAACCTTTTTCAAGTCTTGGCCGCGATTGACCAATGATGGTGCGGGTGTGCCAGATACCTGTTCTCTCACCGTGATAATAATTAACCTCGTATTATTGAGCCAGTGTCGATGAAAGTTTTTTTCCATTGCTATTGTTAGATTTCTTGGCGGTGGCCAGCCAATGGTGAGAGACCAATTGGGCACGAGGATTGGCCCTAAAGGGCATCTCTTGAAGCACAAGCTGACCATTTATTTCCACGTAGTATCGTGAGCTAGATAACAAATAAAAACAGAATTGAACCCCATCAAGGCATTCATAGACCAAGACGTTCGTCTGCATCCTCCAAACTCGCTGACAGCATCTTATATCAACCGAAATCTCTCTATCGGCACTCCTCTGTCCTTCAACCTATGCTCTGCCATTCGTGGATCGTATATTCTTTCGTGTTCCATGTACTCCTCATATTCGTACTTATGTATCCAATAAGGAACATAATTCTCGTCCAGTGCAACTGCATACTCGCTATACCCGACAGGCAACGGCACCCCGTCAAGCCGTGGATCTGAGAAACTCAGAGGCTCACCCTCTTTCCAAAACGCAAGACTGTGTGTTTCGATACACCATAGTTTCTCCCAGCCGCGGAAATCATCACCGAGTAAGGCTTGGCCGTTGGAATATCTTTGATGATAGCACGGCCCCACGACCGCGTAGGCACCATCCGACTGTGGGCGGAGGACTAAGTTGCTTGATAGGCCAAGAAGAGTTACTATTATATCCCCATCGTAGCTTTCTGAAGGGACGCACACGAGTGCCCCACCGCGAGTTCTTGTACAAGCGGTTGCCGCAGCGCTCCTATGGCCATATGGTATGCTGTAGTAATCGTCTGAGATGGCGTTGCCCGTAATCCACTGACGTATCATTCGCCGTCCAATTTCCAAAGAGATGGTTGTCCAAGAAGGAGCACATTCAGTTCTTTTTATACTGTGATCCCATAGGTTACCAAACGTCATCATGGTTATCAATTCGTCGAGGCATTTATTGTCTCGATGAAAGTCCTCACTGCCTGTGAGATTTTGAAACACCGTGAGAACATTGGTGATGTAGTCCTCTAATAGTTCATAGGTTTCTCTCGGGGGCAGATCCATTACACTGTTGCAGATTTTATCACAAGAAACGCCCGCTACCTCCAACACTCCAGGTTTTACCAACCTCGCTGAAGCGGCAGACCTTGCGCCGGCGTTGCTGAAGAGCTGTAGGAGACCCAGGGGCTTTTGTAAGTCCACAGCCCAGCTGGGAGATACGGTCGAGTTGCAGAGTTCGAGGAATTGAAGATTTCGACTCTGCTTCAAGTGAGCGACGGAAGCTGAAGCCACAATTTGCCTGGCAGACTTGGTGTAGTCTACAGGCATTAATTGGGCAGTCTCGGCTTCGAAAAATCCTCGAAGCGCATACAGCTTGTCCCGACTATCAGAGCAGTCATAGAGTTTCGTTGACGACAATAGAGTAACCCAGTCAGTAGAGTCCCTGCCCAACTCCTGCATGGTGCTACAACTCACGGCCTTGGTACAAAAGACCTTGATATTTTTGTTGTGCCTCGGCGGATCGACAAAGAACGGTTGCAACCCCGACCATTTATTGAAACATATGAACAAGGCCGCTTCAATGAACTTGGTCCATTGCATTTCCTCGACGCCTAGTTTCACGATTGATGTTTCTTGATTTGCCAAGACTATTTCTTGGTATGTCCAAAGACGTCGGAACCAGTCTGCGGCTATCAGCTGCTCAAAAGCAAGCCACTGATCTCGGGAAAGCGGGAGAGGCCCTGTGCAGTCGATATCCTGCCGACTTCCGTCCTTTTTTAGGGCGAATTTAGGAGTTATCCCTTCATACTGGGAAATTTCTATGGCTGGAGACGAGAGTTGTTTTCTCACCCAACGCATAGTTTTCATGGCCGTAGCACTCCAGGGCGCTGCAGGACCCAGCCAGACAATGACCCTTCGGGCAGATTGATACAAATCTGCCATGCGCTGAACCTGAGCAGAGCGCTCTGCGACGTCTGTTTGGTTGATGCAGATAGAGTCGCACCACAGTATCCGTTTACGATGACGGTCTCTTAGAGCCCGCAAGGCAGAGGCTAGGTTCGGTCCGATATCAAGATATCCAGAGTGAGTACCAAAGACTGAGAGAATGTACTTTCGGTAGCTGGAGCTATCCGGATCTGGCTGTTCTTTATCCTTTCGCCATTTCGTCTTGAGTTTGACGGATTGGGGGCGAGACTGATCGCCCCAGCAGTAAGATAGAGCCTCGTATTCTGGGATATCACCGTCTGCAGGCGATAATCTCCTTTGCACGAGGGTCCCAGTGAGGGGATCTTCTGGCGAACCGGGTTGCAGTACCAGAAGCCGTAGCTCCAAGGGCAGTAATGGAGAATATTGGAATGGTGGCATTTTTTTCGAGAGCTGGCCGAATGAGAGAAGATAAAAGAATGGTGATTTATTATGCTCAATGGGACCAGTCTCATAAAAAGACGTGGCTGTCAGCCGCAGCGGCTACATAGATTATAGTGCGAGAATATTAAGCACCTGGAATTCAGGATGGCTGACACAACGTTTCAGTTCTTACAAAGTCAGGGCCAATCAAGATGGCAGTGCTTACTGCTATGCCATTGAGCTACATAGGAAACCAGCACAATTACAATTACAGCCACTATGTAACCAACATTTGATGCATCGCGTCTTGGCGCTGACATAGTGTGCACACCAAGAACCCAAAGTTGAAAGAGACAAAAGATGCATTGAAACTGAGATCAGTATATAATAAAGTCATGAAGTAGAATTGAGGAAAAGGCCGTATCCAGTACTAAGCCAACCCCATTTTTATACTACTTAGCTAGACGCAACCAAGACCTCAGGCTCGCCGTTAGTGTAGCTGACGCAAACCTGTCCATTGCCATCAGAGGTAACAGTGCCACTTCCAAAGACCTTGTCCCAAGTCTTGTTGTTCTTTCCAGTGTTGAAGCAGGTCTGTCCTGAGTATCCTTGACCACGGTTCAAAGTAAGAACAATAAGATCACCGTCAGCACGGCTCCAAGCATATGCGCTGTTCTGCGAGTAAAGATGCTTGTGATCATTTCCACCAAGACCACCGACTGCTGAGCGAGCCTTGGAAAGACGTGAGATGTGTTGGTAGAGATCCGCGTTGGTGCTGAAGCTGCTTCGCCAGAGATCCTCACGGTTAGCGGGATCATTGCCGCCAGCGTAGCCTTGCTCTGTTCCGTAGTAGACGATGGGAATTCCTCGAGCGAGGATGACGTATGCTAGGGCGTTCTTGAGGAGGGCTTTGTCGTTCTTCTGGCTTAGCCAACGGGGGTTATCATGGTTGTCGATGAAGGTGCCGAGGATAGTGGGGTCAGGGAATTTGTTGCTAATCTCATCGTGCATGGCGACGATGTCTGAAGGATCGCCTTTTTGCTGGTAGAAGCGGTTCATGGGGTAATACATAGCGTAGTTCAAAAGACCAGGCATGACCTGGGCATAGCCAGCGAGGTAATCGGGACCTCCATCCCAAACCTCACCGATGGCGTAAACACCGGCAGCGTCTTGGAAACCGGGCCAAAACGGCTTTTCGACATGCTTAACAGTGTCGATGCGGATACCGTCGAAGCTGTACTCAGCAACAAGCCACTTGATCCAGTCGTAAAGAACCTTCTTCACAGTGTCGCTGCCAGTGTTGAGGTCGGGAAGACCGGCGATTTCACACTGCTCGATGCTGCTCTGGTTGCTGTAGTCGATGTCGCAGGGAGTATGGTATGAGCTTTGCTCGTTGAGAGGAGAGGGTTTGTGGTCTGAGATGCCTTTGCCCATGTGATTTGCGACGACGTCGCACATGACGTACATGTTCTGGAAGAGTCAGCACGAGATCACGAGCAAGGCGGTCAGGGTAGAACAGCCCGGGAATAAGAGGTTGGCTTACCTTGTCATGAGCAGATTTGACAAGACTCTTCAGATCATCCGCAGTACCATACTTGGAGTTGACCGCATACAGATCCTTGGCCCAGTATCCATGGTATCCCCCATCAGTATCTATCGCTCCGGTCAGTCACTTTCTTCCAGCCACTTTCGCAACACTTACTGTCAACAACGGGAGTAATCCAAATAGCATCAAATCCCATGCCCTTGATATAATCAAGCTTCGACTCTAAACCCTTAAAAGTTCCACCGCAGTAATTTCCGAGGTTTCCGCACGCACTGCCGCCATTATCATCAGCACTGCGCGCAACACGATCAGTAAGTGCGAAGTAGATGTTTCGCGACTTCCAAGCGTTTGCATCCGCTGCGCGTGCAAGCGGGCTGATGCTAGCGACGATGGTCGCAAGGAGAGAGAACTTCATATTGAATTGAGGTGAGGAATGAAGATGAGAGTGCTGCTGGATCTCAAGACATGGCGGGACGAAGCCCTTTTATCGTAAAATCCAAAGTGTTCAAGACAAGATGAATAGTATGTTTCGAATGATGAAGGATTTAATTACAGTGTTAGCGCTTTGTTCAGCTATAGCACCAAGGACCGAAGGATTCGTTAACAGTGGGTTAACAGCCGACCCGAAGCAGAAAACCTCCGGAGCTGGCTTCTCGCGGCTGATTGGGTGCGCTTGCGGGGTCATGTCATTAAACGTTATAGTGCACGAGCGTTTGATGTTGAGACGGGAGCTCCAATGGTGATCATCGTGACAGGGGTACACCAGAGGACCTCTTTAACTTGGTATCGGGCCGAAACTCGATCTTCTTTTGGTGGGTGTCACGTTGACAGGCGGAGTTTCCGCGTGTTCCCTGCGTTTATCATGCACCACGTTGTCTGCATAACCCGTTCACATGGGTATAGATCCATCTCATCATCGATTTAGTGGCTCACCTCCCTATTCCATCACGGAGCTTTTTACAGCGTCGCACTGACTAGCACCAACTTAGTAAAAGTTCCTGTTGTTCGTTTGGAACAGCATCTTGATAGACTTCAGCACTTTTACCGTTTTAGCATTATTACCCGTTTATTCGGGCCGCCCCCGCAAGTGTGAGTGGACTTGCAGATGTCTAGCATACATCCTCGGCTCTCAACCCCGGATTTCTGTACCAAGTGCATGTGTAGTATCCCTCTTTGAGCCTATGATTTCTTTGACTAATAATGCCCTACCGGCAGTTTTCGGTCCTACTCTCTTGATCTCACTAAGCCAAGAATGTTTCTCCGTGGTGGAATTAATCTCGACGTCTTCTTTCGTATCTTACCCTATCGTCGTGATGGGCGTAGCAGGCAATCAATTATTGGGCATTTCAGCTGATGATTGCTTCATCACCGCCGGTAAAGAGCCGAGCCTTGGATTGACTGATATCAGATGTTGATTTTAGTCATCGCATGAGTATCGTGAAAACTTTGCTCTGGGGGTGCTGGGTCCATTTATGGTGCTTATGCTGTCGATCTCCGTACTCGATTGCCGAGGTTACCTCCCAAACCCAACACTATGGCCGTGCGACGTAGCAATGCAGCTCATTCTTGCTGCAAGCGAGCTGGCTTACGTCTTTTGTAAAGCATGAAGAGCGGTGTATTCTGACCGACTAGACCCAAGATTCAGTCTATGATCGGCTTGGAGGCCATCCGTGAATATCCGCTGGCCCGATGAAGAAGTAAAGGCGCAATTATGAGTTCGGTGCTATTCCCATCATTGACATCAGAATAGTACGAGGTCTTTTCCTGTTTGCTTGGCGAATAAGTCCCATCTCATATCACCACCGTTCTTCCAATAATCCCTCATGAACTCGAGGACGTTTTCATAGCTGCCCATTCCACGTGCAGTCATGCTCTCCATCGTTTCTACGACGATGGTGCGTTCGGCATAGGTTGTGGAGTCGCAGCCTGCTGCAAGAAGTGGCCACAGAAGCTGAGCATGAACAGGAGACCGTTTGTCAATGTTCTGTAATGAAGTGATAATCAAGTTCACTGTTGCTTGAACTTTGGGATTGTCCTTGGGTAGTTCGTCAACCCGTCTGTAGAGACATAATAGAGTTGCATCAGTGAATAGTCTGTGACTGATTTCTAGTTCTGTCCGAAGCACTACGTCTGTGACTGTTGAGGCGGTCTTTTTCCGAAGCTCGATCAATCGAAGTTCAAGTTCGCGAGAATATGCACTGCGTGCTGGGTCATTTTCATACAAGTGGCCACTTGCATCGACATTCATGCAACGTGGCTCAGATAGCTCGCAAACCATATTGAGAGTGGTCACAAGCTCTCGAGAAAAGCCGGAAGTGAGATCAATACGGCCTAAGTCAGGCATGCAAGTCAAAAGGTAGTCCCAGTCGATGAACCCTTTCGTCTGCCGTGAAGGCAAGGGCAGGCCTGAGAGTCTGTTCATCAGAAGGAGGTGAACGAGCCACTTGAGACTCATCCACCATAAAGGATCCAGGCTATACTTCGACTTATCACGTTGAACGATATGAAGAGCCCCGTTGAGATGCTTCCGAAAGGTCGTGGTATCCCCTGCGCAAACACATGTCGTAGCCAGCATCAACGTCGTCGGCAGTATTGTCACTCCAAAGTCGCCAAATCCTGGTGTAGTAAGTGCTTCTCGGAGGTTTCCCAGGCACTCCACAGTCGCTGATATTGCTACACTCTTCGATTCTGGGTTTCGCGCCATTCTGAAGAGTTGGCTGCTGCTGGCGGCGATCATTGCCCCCATGATACAGGGGCTGAGATCAGCGGCTGGTAGAATCAAGCTTAGAGCCATGTCCGGCTGTAGCGGCCAGTATACTATCGCTGTGTGTGCTACAAAGTGCTGGAAGTAGATCCGCCGAGGATCAGACCGGAGTGGAGGGCTGGACGGTAGAGAGATGGAGATACTGGGTTTTGGTGGGCTTATTGGTGGGAAAGAAAACATGAAATCAGAAGAATCATCTAGCACTGATGATGAAAGAAAGCTGCTCTCAAATGTGTCGGATATATCGGTATAAGAAATGAGTTGGTTGGAAGTGACGACTGAACTTGGTGTCAAATCACTGGGCCTCTCGACTATTGGAGGTGGCTGTGTCGTGACCTGCGGAAGTGTGACTGAGTGAGTCTGTATTCAATTGAATCATCTCAGCTGAACGTAAATGAACCATACCTGAGCATTACTAGCTGGCTTCCGTTTGGCCACTCTGAAGGTCTTGACGCTCAACTCATATGAGCACAGGTGAGGGTACTTGTAGCATCTAGAACATGACGGCCTCTTCTCATCACACTTACTCAATGTTAACACCTATAAACTATGAGAGATGATAGCGAGCATACCTTGGCCTTCTTCCTCTTGCACTCGGTGCATCCTGCACGTCGTCTTTGGGACTGCTCCATTACGTCATACACTTAGTACGTGAGAGAAAGAGTAAAAGGGATGAGGGTTATGTTTGGAATCTAATTCAGAGCCATGTTCGGGGTGATAGAATGAGATTCGTGATGGTTTCTCACCATAGCGATGAGAATGGATGTGACACAAAATGAGATGAGTGAATATGAATGGACCCCGCAGATCGACAGGCAAACAGGGTTGAAAAATCGGCAGAAGCTCAACGGCCAATCACAGTCTGTCTGAGCCCGCTCGTGGGGACGCGATCAATCTTTGGCGTCGGCATCAGACACGCGACTAAACCCGTCGAAAGCAAGACTGATCTCGTTAATTGACGACCCTCAGTAGCGCAAAGCCCATTATGATTCCACAGTTCATAAGCACAAATTAAGCACCATGTTAAACGCGTTACAATGCCTACCAACCCAGAGATATTCGACATCGGTCAAGAAGCCCTTAGACAATGGCGTCTCAACAAACTCTACGTCCATCGCACACCTCTCATCCCATCTAAAGTCAAAAATATAAAGTACGGCTCAAAACTCTGGCTCAAACTCGATCACACTCAGTTTACCGGTTCTTACCACTTCCGAGGCGCCATAGCACGAATGAAGGACAATCCTACCAAAAAGCCATTCGTGACAGCGTCGACGGGGAATCATGCCATGGGCGCTGCTCTCGCGGCGCATGCGTTAGGAACCAAAGTCACTATTGTGATGCCAATGGCTGTTGAGAAACATCTGCTTGACAAGGTGATGCAGTACGGTCCTAAGGTTATACAACGTGGGCATGATCTCAATGAAGCGAGAGCATATGCAAAAGACCTTGCTGAAATGTCAGGCCATACATATTTCTCACCCTTCGATGATGTGATGGTCCTCGCAGGTCTAGGCACCGTCTGCGTTGAAGTCCTCCAGCAATTCGAATTCTACCAGAAGGATATCCACAACATCTTCGCCCCCATGAGTGACATCGCACTCATAAGCGCCATAGGCTGCTTCGCTACAGATGCAAAAAGGCAAGCTGGCGAATTAAGGCCCAAAGTCAAAGTCTGGGGTGTCACAGCGCTAAACTCAATGACACTCGCGGCTTCACTATCTGCTGGCTTTCCGATCGAGATGGAGACTTCGCCAACGATTGCTGCGTCTGAATTTGAGAATGATGTTATACGGCATGGGATTGACTTTCGGTCGGCGAGAGCGACGGTTAATCATGTTGTTACGTGTACCGAGGCGGAGATTCTGGTGGCGTTGAGACAGCTTCATTTGCAGGAGAAGCAGTATGTTGATGGGTTTTCGGCATTGGCGCTCGCGGGGTTTCATAAGGTTGCTGACAAGGTGAAGCATCAGATTAGTACTGTTATCTTGTGTAGTGGGAACTATGATAGGGATAAGATGGCGAAGCTGGTTTATGGTACGTGATGTTTTGCGGTTACGCATAGAAGCAAGCCTGCACTTCAAACAGTCAAATTGATTTCTTGTGTTGACTTTGCTCTTGCCATTTCGGCATACGTTAAGGCTGTCCTATATATCAACGCTCTTTGCCAGTTCCTCCCATTCACGGCAAATCTCCAACGTTTCTTCACACTTGCTCTTCACTCTCGACCAACTATCCGAACCCAAAGGTACCCTCAAAGGCAGTGTCTTACCCTCTGCAAAGCCAGTCCCTTTCACTAGCTCGATCATCCTAGCAACGGCCTTTTCAGGATCTCCTGGCGAATTCTCCGTCAAAGTCGCCTCAGCCTGTCGAACCGCTTCATTGAACTGAGCATACTCTGGAACACGAGCGTCGACGTGCTGGATTTTGTTGAAAACTGGAGTGCGGCAGTACCCTGGTTCGACAATGAGGACTTTTAGGATTGGAGCGAAGATGGCGAGTTCTTTGGATAGACACTCGACGGCGCCTGAACCTATTAGTAAGTATGGACATATGATGGAAGATTGGGCGCAGTTAACCTTCTAGAGCAAACTTGCTGGCGCAGTATCCTGAGGCACTAGGGTCAGCATGCCAGCCAGCCTGAGATCCAACAAATAGCAAGGTCCCAGACCCCTTCTTCCTCAAGTACGGCAAGACGGCGCGGGTAATGTTCATCGGTCCATGGAAGTTGACCTGGAATGACTTTTCCATGTCTTCTTGACTATTATACTATCAGGTGCAATCCTCATAAATCACAGCCCATGTTACTCACGTCAGCTCTTCCACTGCCCCACTGAGGATATACCCCGCGTTATTGACGACAACATCGATCCCGTCATAGATACTCCAAGCCTCGTCGATCTTAGACTTAATGACCTCAGGAGAGGATGAAACGTCAAGATCTAGAATAGTTGCGCCAGTTTCGTTGAGGTGCGAGAGCTTTGTATCGGCGTTGCGGCCAGTGGCTATGACGTTATCGCCTGCAGATCGAAGTTGACGAACTAAGGCTTCGCCAAACCCGCTGGAACAGCCAGTGATGAACCATGTTATCCCCATGATGCTAGAAATATATATCTTTGAACTCGCAAAGGATTACAGACCGATTCAACGATAAGAAGGGTAGCGATTACGTTTTATACTTGCGGTGAACCAGGTTTGGAATCCTCCTTTGTGGATTGAGTCAGCATCAGTGGGACCAGTCTGACAGCTAACGTTAGTTGATCCTGGCGATATTTGCTTGAAAGGGACCTCTAGCTCAAAGACAATCTGATTCCTGATTGTGAATTGATAACGCAGAAACTGATCTCACCATGCTCAAGTGGTAATGCCATACGAGAGCCAAATACCAGTTATCCGCCATTCTACGTCCTTTTGCTACTTGTTCTCCATAAACCAAATTGATCGTATCACCACGGGGTTACACCTTGAACTCCGATGGCCCTTCCAACATCTTCATCCTTCTCACCCTTAATAACACGGGCAATTCGTTCCCCTCCCTCTGACGGCTCAGCTGCTCCTCGCTGCTTGAGAGACTCGGCATCACTAGTGAAGTTTGTCGCACACAACCCCGGATCTACCCCAAATACCAAGAAACCCTCTGGTTTAAGCCGAATGTTGTACATCGTCATGAGCATGTTCAGACCAGCTTTACTAGTCCGATATTCCGTCGCCCCAGCGCTATGAAGCGGCGATTCAGGGTTAGACGTATGAGTGATGGATCCAGTGCTTGATGTAACAAAGATGAGACGAGGAGGTTTATGTTCTGACTTGTGAAGAAGAGGGAGAAATGCTTCGGTGACGCTCAGCGCACCAACAAGGTTTGTTTCAAGAACCCTGCGGAAAGCTTCGCGCGTTGGAGGGCTGGCCATTGAGATGATACCAGCGTTATTAACCAGAATATCCAACCTGCCCCATTCAGAAGCTAGGGTTTGAGCAGCGGCATCGACGGAGTTGTCATCCGTGACGTCAATCTGGATGCTGGAGACTGTTCCTTTGATATCGTCGAGTGACTGGAGTGACCGAGCTGCTATCTCCCCTTTGGCTTCATCTCGACTTCCAATAATGACATGGTATTTTACCGAGGACAGGACTAGGTTCTTGGCGGTTTCGAAGCCGACGCCTTGATTGGCGCCTAGTTGGGTATCTCAATGGAGAGTCTGTGTATCTTTGTGTGCATCAACTCACCGGTAATAAGGACCAATTGCTTGTATTTAGACATACTGCATATGGTTACGAGCTGTGGTGGCAAATTCTTTAAGACGGAGGGAAGAATTCGTGAAATGCAGTGGTATATGTAAAGGCGTTACGCTGTCTATGCATGTCGCTACCGGCGGACTTAAGGCAAGCTCTAGCTTAAAATCCGCCCATGGGCATCTTGTATCGGAACGCCCGGAGATACGTCCACGGACATATCAAGGCGAGCTCATTGGCCAATCACATCTTTCCTCTTGGGATTCAGTTCCTGCAGGATTGTTTCCGGCAGGCTTTGTGTTATCCTTTGGTGCTGGACGCATGGATAATGGCCGTATTGCGAACCAGCCCGCATTGTTGTTGCATTCTGTTGAAGCGATTTCTATGAATGTTTATTTCTCAAAGAATTCGGGCAACTATTGAATAAAATTTAGCATAATCCTTTTTGAGAAATCGAGGTCTTTTAGGTAGTTCGATACTTTGCATACAGGTGTTGTTCCAGACAGCTTTCGACTTACATACTTGACCAAGTCATATCTTAGAGTTCCAGGCAGATTCTAAGTTGTAATTAACAATAGAACTGTTATTTTTCGTTACCATGCTCAATCACCTTGTCGTCCTGCAGTAGAGTATCTCAGGGAGACTGAAATTGGCTACAGCCTCGCAACATGTCTGTCGTTGGGTGATGAAATTTGACTTTTGGTTGGATATGCAGCGGCCCGGCTTTCATCTGCTGAAAGCCTGAACCAACAACGAAAGTCTAGGAATGGTGCCTAACCAACATGCTCTCCCTGCATACATCAGATGTAGCCCTTCCAAGATGCAAAACTCGCCGCCTACGATCCTCGTTGACTCTCTCCCCAAAGGCTCTAGAGTTACATTTAGAGACTCTACGTTCTTCGCACGTAATAGGCCTGGGTTAGCTTTCCCATCAGCTGATCAAGTCCGAGCTAAGAGTGAAGCGGACGATCACGTCCTTCATAGAAAGAACACCGTCATTTTTGAGTTACTTGGCTTGGTCGTCAAATTTGGTAAGAAGCCCCACGTCACTGCTGCGGAAGGCCAGTGCCTCTGGTGGTTGCGTCGGTGTCTTCCAAGCGTCCCTGTCCCTGAGATATATGGCTGGACAGACGATGGAGGAGAAGTCTTTTTGTACATGCAGCTGGTTGAAGGCGTGACTTTGGAGAAACGATGGGATTGCCTGAGTAGAGAGGATAAAGTTGGGGTTTGTGAGCAACTGCGAGATATGGTCGATGAGTTACGTCGGGTAAAGCGCGATCCAGAGGACGAGTTTCTTGGTACGCGAGAGTTCGACATGCGAGTTATTTTGCTGATCAGTGAACAGGACAAATCAACCGTGGACCACTACAGGACGTGGTATTCACCGACGGAATCCGACCAAAAGCAGGACCTTTTTTATCTGTGAAGGAGTTCCATGACTTGTTTTCTTTCCTGATAAGACGGCAAGCCGCAAGTGGTCCCCACTGGGAGGGCTACAAGTTCGACGATATACCTGACCCATATCGTCAACTTCTACCTGACGATCCTGGAGTTGTGTTCACGCATGCTGACCTCCACCGAAGCAACATAATGGTCTCTGAAGGCTCACCGTGCCGTATTAACGCCGTGATAGACTGGCACCAGTCAGGATGGTATCCTGATTACTGGGAGTTTTACAAGGCTGAGTATACCAACCACTGGGAGTCTGAGTGGGTGCAGGAGTACATCCCCATTCTCTTGAACAAACCGAGAGAGACGTTTCTCAATGGGATTGACAGCTACGCAGCTTCATGGGGTTTTATGTAACCTTGAGAACAATTATTACCAGAAAGCGAGATGGTGTTGGAGATTGTGAACAATCTCGCCTGAAAGCAAAGGTACCGCACTTTTTGAGGGGTCTAGAAAGTGCTTGACGCGTCTAGCAAAAAGGAGACTACAGCCTGAGATCTTATATACAAAGGGCAAAAAACATACAACAGCGGGGATTCGCTGGTCGTCACCGACCCAACTACTAATCCGCCCCTTACAGGCTTGACTATGGGAGAGCAGACGGGATCCCGTATTTTCCTGTAGGTATGGTCGTATGTGGTCAGATTTTGGTAGAAGTTCAAAGTCGGCAAAGCGTTGTGTCGTTGTTTCAACGTCTTGACATCTGGCGAATGCAGATATATATCTCCAGTCCAGTTAAGCGTTAGTTAGTGGCTGATCTAAATGTATAGAGTTGAGTATATTTATAGATTCCTCTATTAATCATGCCTTGTTTAACCATATGGAGAAGTGGAAGAAAGATCTCTCTTTATACCCCTTCCAAGTGCTATTCTCCAAACCGTAATACGCATGGCCTGCCACGAAGTCCAGACTGTTCAAAACCGTCCGAACTTCCCTGAAATGGTTTCACATGCAACGGCTCCCAGTTTTCCGTGACGCTATGATGCTCACTGTTGTTCTTCTATACGGACAAGCCAATCAAAGCAGGTTTCTGCCAGGCTGAGGGGATCGCCAAGCATGCTAGACCCTGATGGTATAGCTAGGCGAAAACCTAATAGCTAGTCGAGGCTGAGCGGTGGATTTACTGTGGATGCTTGCGCCATGGCCTCTGGATCCGGCATGATCTTTATATTGTCGAGGTCCCGTCCGGTTGAATATTCGCATTCATTTCACATTTTATATCACATAATGGCAGGGCAGTACTATGCCGTGCCGTCAAACGGCCAGCACGACATCCATCTCCAATTCCAGAACCCACCAGCTACGCCTAGCCCACCATTGCAGTCATCCAGACCATTCCAAGGTCTTCCAGCTCGTCGCCGATCAAAAGTAAAACTTTGGCTCGGCCTTATCGGAAAATGGTGCATTACAGTCATCTTCATCATAGTCATCTACGGGATCTTGATCGCATATGCTCTCTACGATGTCATATCAGAGAAACAAAAGAAATATTTTAATGCATTAATTACAGGGTTCCTTATTGCTCTGGGACTCTCAACTATGAGTCAGTTGACCCATGCGGTACAAGATTTGAGATGGTGGATTTTGAGTAAGCGGCCGAGGTCCCGTCAAAAAGTAAGTTTTGAACGAGATTTTGAAGCGGGTAGTTTACTAATAGGTGTAAAAATAATTAGGTCAAAGCGATTTTACATGTTCATAGCATGAGCCAAGTACTGGTCTTGGCATTCAAATCGAGTCGGTGGACAATTCATGTTGGAGTCGCAACCTGGGTAGCGCTATTTCTTGTGCGTTCACATTACATCTAAATTCTCTCAAAACCTGACTAACCACCGACAAACACAATCAGGCAACTCAAATCGGATATGCCTCATTGGGTCTGTGCTACTCGGTTGAGAAAACCGAAGACCAGGCCCTCTTGATTCCCGGGAATGTCTCCATTGCGAATTTGAGCACCATCTCAACCTCGAGTGTTGTCAACGCATCCGGTTCAACCAAAAGCGAAGAATACGCGGCTAACAGCTACGGGATCATATCCTTGGCTTTAAACGAAGGGGATCCCGATGATATTCTTTCCCCTGGAACTTTATTCTTTGCAGACAATAAGTTTCTGTTTTGTGACGGGTCTTGTGTCTATGTCTTTCGCGAGACGAATACGCTTTCGTTTGATAACCCGAAAAGTGCTCCTGTTTCAGCGGTCACCGACAGGAAGGTGAATATCACGACGCATTGCGACGCGTTAAAGGTCCGTCAAGGGGGCAATGGAACCGGGGAGCTGATTACCGTCGATAATGGGAGCAGAGAAACAAAGATCACATTACCTGGAAGGGAGGTTCTTGGTGAGAAGGTCTACATGACATCTGCCTCTCGCAACTGCGGCAGCGATTGCAGCATTGTTTCAGTGTTTGAACCATCGTCGACAGATCCGTGGTTTTACAACTGCACCGTCAAAATGAGCCCTGTTGAAAACGCCAAGAGGCCAGAGCACGAAGTTAGTGAGAGACTGATGCGCTTAGCAACATCGGCAATAGCCCTAGGAGGCCCCGACGGCCCAAACGATACCCGATCAAACAGCTACCCCGGTGCGTCGGTGTTTGGCATACCACTGAATGGCTCAACGGAACAAGTAGAATACCTTTTATCACGCTTCGCAATGGGTATGCTGGCAGCTGTCATCGAATCAAACACAGACATCGTACTCGCCGGCCAAATGCCTACGATCGGACAGAAACTCAACGTTTCGCACTGGGGAATCATCACCTTGATCTTATGGATCACGGCATTTCTTCAATTATTGGTGGCTGTTGTGGCGACTAAGGTGTCGGAACGGGTTGTTGTGCCAGAAGGCGATTCCCTTTCTGAGGCTAGGGTCTTAAGAGGCATGGTTGAGGAAGACATGTTGGATGGGGAGATGGGAGACGGTGCGGGGGGAAAAGGAAAGCGGTTATGGATTTATAGAAATAGACATGTTGGTGACGGGTTGTACGATTTATATATGGAGGAGGTTAGAACGTAGTATGCTGATATCATATATCTCAAGTTAATGTCAGGGTAAGACTTGATTAACAATCCTTGATTGCGACGAGTTGCAGTGATATTTGACTGTCGTCCATCTCCGGCATCTGTCTTTGCGCTCTGCGCAATGAGCATCGAAACGAGCCCTGCTTTTCCTTGATTGGATCGCGAGCAATTGTGTTTGATCCTTATATTCGTTTGCTTACCATGACAAAGTCGTTAGCATAACCCCTGCGTCGAAACCAGACGAATAGCGGTGGATATGGGAGACAGCATAAAGCAAAGGTAGAAGCTATTGTCGTCGCGTAATATTTCTACCTCTCTTTTTATGATATTAATGCTAATTCAGGGTAGTTTCTGTGGGTAACGGGCTGACCTCGGCACATTAGTGCCTTCTCGAACTCAATTTGTATCTGTTGGCGGGTTTAGCTCAGTTGGGAGAGCGTCAGACTGAAGTCAAACTTCAATCAATTGATATCTGAAGGTCATGTGTTCGATCCACATAAACCGCAATGTGATCTTTTTGCAACTGGTCTCTTTTGCTATTTTCTTTTTTAATTCTCCTAAATGCTGAGCGCTAGCAGCTTTCATGCTACTCTTTTTTTTTTGTCTCTCTAGGTCGGCGTTCCTCCCTGAAGTCACCTACTTACCTTCCTTTATATCGCCATTGCCGGACGGAGTCTCCAACATCTAGGCTCTCAAAGGACTGACTGCTTTGTACCAGAAGAGTGTAAAACATTTATGATACTAAATAACCCTGCAATACGCACTGGGGGTGTTGAAGTAAATACTTGCAAACAGTGTCGACCTTAGCTCCTACCTCTCTACTCATCCCCAACTCCTCGGTCTCAATCCTATTATGAACCTCCATGACATTTCATAGAAGTTTGAGGCTTCAGCTATTGGCGCGCAATTTCTTCCAAAGCTTATGCATGCGCTCAGCTTGTCCAGGGGTAAATCTCTTGGGACCGCATTCACTGCATCTCGTTAGCTTCGTTTCCAACTTCAAGATATGAACAACTTACGGCTCGACATAGTCCATGAAGTTATCCGTAGGGTCAAAACCAGGCTTATCAGGACAGCTGTTCAGATCAGGTGGAGGACACACTCCATACTCTGGAGGCGATGCCTCATAAGGAGTATCATCAACATAGTCACCTGGTTCCTCGCAACCATTCTCAAAGGTATGTTCCAAGCCAAGCCAGTGCCCAACCTCATGAACGGTCACATAGTTGAATTTCGGAGGGACTTCGCCAGGGTTGTCGGGCCTCATGATGCAGCCGTCGAAGAGGATATCGTTCTTGGTGGGATTGGGAACAGGGAGCTCGCACTTTCCACCAGGGGGCATACTTGCGATGAAGAACAGATTGAGATCTTTGTAGGTTCCTTGCCTCAATGCAGCTCGGAGCTCCTCTTCGAATTCACCGACTGGACTGATGGGATAAGCCCAGTCAGGGTTCACGGTTCTGCTGGTGTTCATCAACTTGAACGAGAAATTCCAGGGCTTGAACTTCTCGTTGAGAAGGTTCATCTGTTCATTAACTGTAGCTGGCTGGAAAGAGTCAGCACAAGGGTCGTAAAGTTGTATTTAAGATTTACGCTGAGGTAGTTATCTTCTTCCTTCTTGCTCGCTGCAAGGATATGCACGTAGGTCTTGACCTCTACATTCTTATGTTGTCCTCGGATTTCGAGATGCTCATTTGCAAGGTCTTTTGAAATAGCTTTCAAGCCATTGCTGGACCCCGAGGTACCGCAGTCAAAGCCACCGGCTGATACAGAGTTGGCAAGGAGGCCGAGAGCAAGAGCAGATTGAAGATGCATACTGAGTGATGAAAGATAGACAACGAAGGGAATGCTTCAAGACGGGAGGTGCCAAGTGTGCCATGTCCGAGTATTCCATATATATATCAGATTTTCGTATTGCCAGCTTGCAATAGGGACTTTAGAATCCTTTTCAATCCTTCCCACGCTGCGCCACGTTAGCCGGTACTGGTGGGATTCTTGGCAGTACCCCTCACAAGGTCGAAACACGAGGTCGCACCATGCTAGCGTTACCTTAAGAACGATTGAATAGGAAATAAGAATCTTGGTCCAAGGTTTTTTTTGGAGATGCAAGCAGGCTGACACCTTTCCCATTGGCTGGTCGAACGCGTGAGGATCGCGGGATTACGTGGACTTTCGCTGTTCTGGGCAGAGCATCAGACTAAGAGACACAGTTGTAGGATTGGAATCGTAATACACGGGCTCAAACAGGCCGACTGTTCTTTGCGTTGAAGATTAAAATGTTCTGATCTGTTTACGACGCGCGGTTTCTGTATTGTCTGCCTGCTACTGGCGACCATCATGATCACTGGCTTCCATGATGAAGCGGGGAACAGTAAATTGCAACATACCAACTGCAAAGCATGGCTATTCTGGCGTAGCCTGTTGCAATAGCATCCCTATTAATTGCGAGTGAGAAGGTGCTGCTAAGATGTCAGCAGGGTATTCCTTTAGGCTAATGTCTTAGAAGGCTGTTTACCAGGATCTGAAGCCTCCAAGGTAAGGCAGACTTACGACGCTCGTCTGATAGGGCTAGGAGACACACAGATATTCTACAAATATGTGATTTTGACTGATACACGCCGTTACTTAATACTTTTCAATCTAGATAGGCGAGTTTAGAGTTAAATGTTAACCTTAAAACTCTAAAGACGTAAACCAGCTCGTGACTTCTCAGGATGAAGCTTTTCGGCAAGTAGATAATGCAAAATAATAGCCTGTTCCTTTGTTGTCTCATTGGCCATCATGAAAGCGTCTAGTTAAAAGCTTATATTGGGAAAACTTATCGTGTTCTCATTCATTACCTGTGTTCGCAGCCTAAAGCTTAACCTTCCTTATTGGCAGCAGTCAACCCCATAGTTCCCTTTTTGTCAAGGGCAAGATGTTCTGATAACCAGTAATGAGAGCGATACATTGAAGGGCATAATGTCCATAAAATTAGACGAATTGTGCGTAATATCCTGTTGCAAAACGTCGGATTAAAGAGGCCGGAGATGGTTCTGAATCTTGGTTCTTGGAGTCAAACTGCTATGAGAATCTTCAGGTCATGAGAGTAACGTATGCTTGATCAAAATCACAAGCTTCACAGCGCCAGGTCGGTGTCTGGCTCTACGGGCTTATGGCAAGCTAAGTGGTACTGGAATATCTGCTTTTGCGTTCAGGCTTGGATGTAATTTGATCACACGACCATATAGATGTAGTGGGTAGCTGATGTAGGTTGGAGGTTAAAGATTTGAGTTCACGTGTATCATCAGATATACCAATAAAAGATTGCATGGTAATACATAACCTTTCGCCTCCAGGTTTTTTCAAGTGATAAATGATTTAGCCTTTCGTGAGTGACATAAAAGTGAGCCGCATCTCCCAGGTTCTGTGTCATGATTTTCAGTCCTATTGATGATCCTCACAGGCACTCAGCACATATCATCACGTGCTCGAGCAACCATCACATTCCCATCATGAAGCCTTCCGACATACCACCCGCAAACGAAGGCTTGTCAACATTTACATGCTTTCCACATCTTCCTTCCGAGATCCGCGAAATGGTATGGAAGTGCCTGATCCCAGTGCAACGCCACCTGAGGATAGAAGGCCGCTTCGGAGAGCCAACCAAGATTGGGTCTTTCTCAATCTCTGAGGGATTCTACCTCTTCAAAGTCTGCTCTGAGAGTCAAAAAGTCCTTCATCGTGTTATCGCATATGAGACTGCGAAAGATGGCGACGATGCTTCTAATGATGAACCTTTCGGCACAGTTCTCCTGACAACACTAGATGACCCATCACTGGAGATTTTTTCTTCCCTAACAGCTGATATCGATTGTATTGCTGTACGATGGCCCGCCGGTACAGGACAAGTGGAAGAGCTTCATGCAGCTCTACACAAGAGGGTAGCTGCTGGTGGTCAACAGATAAAAGCCATCTACACTGGGATATCATCGGAACTTGGAGGCGAGTTACGACCCCCAAGGAATCACTACATGACACCACTCGCTGATTTCAAAGTCATGACCAAAGACGATGCTGAAACATACCGGAACTCCAGGGACTTCTTATTTTTTACGCAATCGAGGCTCGAATACTACATCTACGAATCTCGCGATTTTGAGAGGGCTTCAAAAGAGCTACGCTCGACCTGGGAGAGACTTCCTTTCAAGGACGGAATCGCAGAACCGGTGATAAAGCCAGGCTTTATCTTGATCCGCGCAGCCAGAATCCGTCGAGTCAACTGGCAAACTATTGGGGCTGTTCCATTTCCCGCCAGCCCATTGAGCGATTAGGCAAGCACCATGTTATTACAACCTTAGTTATTGAAGAGAATGTGTAAAGGCTGGAACAGATCTAGATCTTAGATCAAGCCATTTGCGGTCAAGTCTCACTGTACCCGGCTACATTCCAGGAATCGCCCCCAGCACGGAATTCCGGGAACCCACTACATCACTCTAAAATCACCAGGAAGAAACTTCCAAATCCAGCGCTGACCCGAAAATTAAGGGCCCGCTATTTGCCTCCGCCACCGCCCTGTTTCGAGACCGTTAGTGCTTATATACAATGGATCCAATAAATGAAGCATAACAATCTTTATTCCTTCAAATAAGTCTCAAACAGACCAAAATCCTGAGACGGTAAATACAAATAGCTCAGCCACAGAGGCTCGGCCCGCTAGAAATGAAGAGGACCTAAGCTCAGACACTTGCAATGCTGTCTGGTATGTTGAGAAAGCTAAGTCTACAGGGGACCCCTGGAATGCTCAGCCTTGATACCCACCGCTAGACCAGGTCCGACATAAGACATTCCTCTCAGTACGGTCTAGACGGGAATCCTACGATCCTTCCAAATCATGGGTTTGGTATATAATAAGCGTGCCAAGTCGCGATGGACTCAGGCCAAGATATTCCCTAGCTTCTCGCCATGCATATCGCTTCCTACGTCTCCGTCGCATTCACAGTGCTTGGCCTCGCGGCTGCCTCGCCTAAGGGATGCACTACCAAGCGATCCCCTGAGCCAGAGTTGGAGAATGGCCATTACATCGTTGACCGCGCGACAAAGTTCGCCAACAAGAAGGTTTGGACCTTCAATGGAAAGAGTCTTCCTGAGGGCCTTTACTCGAGCGATTATCAAGTGGGAAATACCCATGTTTTCACACCATCTGGGGTGAAAGTCCGTAATGGGTACCTTGAGTTGACGGTCCCTGGTGGCCAAAAGTCCAAGCCCTATAAGGCTGCCGAGGTTGCGACTGAGATTGAGAACATCAAGTACGCTTCTGTCCGCACGACAGCTATTCTTAGCGAACCTGCAGGTGTTTGTAACGGTACTTATAACGAATCGTCTCGATGATCGATGTACTAATGTTTTTAGGAATGTTCTTCTACCAATCTGACAGCCAAGAAACCGACATCGAGTGGCTCTCTGACCCCAAATCCGAGTCCAACTACGACGGTATTCGTCGACTATGGTTCACCAACCAAGACAATAACGGTGACGGCGAGCCAACTCACAAGGATGTTCTTCCTCCTGCAAACCCTACCACCACTGAGCACGAGTACCGAATTGACTGGACCAAGGGTCTTGTTCAGTTTTATGTTGATGGTGTGAAGCAGTGGTCTACCAAGAAGGATGTTCCCAATGTTCCTGGACCTTGGATCTGGAATAACTGGTCTAATGGTGATAAGGGCTGGAGTGCTGGACCTCCTAAGCAGAATGCTGTGTTTAAGATCAAGAAGATTGAGATGTACTACAACACTGCTTAGAAGGAAGGTGTTTGGATGGATGCTGGGACGATGAAGAGTTTTTGATCTTGTAGAATATTTGCATTCGGGTTGGTAGCATTGAATTGGAGAAGACATAGAGTCATGATATAATGCTGTCTGCAGAAGACAAGTCGTTCTTCATTATTGCTCTTCTCCTTCACAGTGAGTTTCGATTATTAGCTAGCTCGATGCTTCAATGACTTTTGTATCGGGCGTTAGATCTGAAGAGGCATAACGTCTCCCAATACTAGACGCATCTTAGCCCTGAGCCATGTATGAGTCGAACTCAGCCGATCACTGAAGGTTTGGTACTCGAAGCGTCCAGAGATGATATATTTACCATATAATCTTAATCTCTCAAACATACGTGGCCGACTAAGGTCAAAGAAGTTGTTGTCTTCTCTTGAATAGCATGGCGGAAGGGATTTCTGTTTAGAGGAGAAGCGTGTGATGCGTCAGTTGTTACGATAACTAGGATATATTGCTTCAATGTCCCCCTGTCAGTGAAATAGCATAAACCTCATAAGTCATTTAAGTATCTCTTCCTCCCAGAATCCCCGTATCAAAGCAAGACACTATTCCGCCGCCGGGCTACTCTCCTTCGGCCTCTCAGGCTTCTGCCCATAAACACTAAACCTACACCTCATTAGCATCCCAACCCACTCAATAAACAGCACAAAACTTACACATGACCATAAGCCTGCGTCTTAGGATTCATAAGAACCTTTCTCATCTCCGCCGCGAACAGCTGCATCTCCGCCGGCGACCACTTCAAAATCTCACAGAGCGGTAACTTGACGAAACCATCGAGAGCTTGACTCAACGACAGCCCCACGAAAGTTCCGAGCTCTTTCTTCTTCTTGTCCCTTGGCCAGCGCCCAACGGGAATTTTGTGCGTTTGAGGAGTCACGGATACGAAACCTGCGTCTTTGGCGAGGGTTGCGAGTTTGCCGTTGGAGAAGTCGAATGTGCAGCCGATTGTTTCGCCTACTTGGGTGAAGATCTTTGCCCAGCGTGTGAAGATACTAGTGTTTGTCAGAAAGGTGGTAAAGAGGAAAGGGGGAGATGCGTACTGCTCGTCGTCGACTTTGATCTCTGGGTTTTGGGAAAGCATTTGCAGATCAGGCTCGATGTGCTGGAACCAACCACCTGGCTTAAGAGCCTTGTACATCTGACTATACAATCTATCCCAATCGCCAATCGTGCCCTGAAGATATCGAATATGGATGAAATCAAAGGACTCGGGTTCAAAGGTCCATTCGAGTTGGGCGTCATCGATCTGAAACTCAACGTTTGGGGGGACGAAGCTTGGCTGGGTTGGAGTGATGTCTGTAGCAATGACGCTGGCTGATGGATATTCGTCTGCTACGTTTATAGCCCAGATGCCAGTTCCTGTGCCGATATCCAGGATTTTCTAGAGCGCGTGAGGATAGGAGTCTACTGCGATAAAGAGACATACCTGCGGGTTATCACCGATGGGAGGAAGAAAGAGTTTATCGTCGAGCATCAATGTCAACCAATGATGGCTACGATAGTTAGCCACATGTATACCCAAGACTCTTTGCAAAGAACTTACATGAGATCGAGTGCTTCGAGTTGCTCCTCGTCATTGGGGGCCCTGTTCATTAGCGATGCTCACTCTCATCACGAAATGTCTTACCAATGCTTTCCATATTTGGGATTAGCATAAGTTCTTCCCTGAAAGTACTTATTCTCGAAAATGCTCGACGTAATCGAGGCAGTTGATTCGGTTTCACTGCCTCGTCAGCTCGATCCTGACAAACATATCCATCAACATACCTATCAGCGCTGAAGTTACTCTCCGTGTCGTTGCCAACATCCAACGCGGGTTCCTACCAAGATTAGCAATCGTTGACCGAATCACAATAGGTAAATAACATACTGCTTCAATTGGAGCCGCCATCGTTTCGTTATGGTTTATTTCTTAGCACAAAGAGACGAAATAAACTCAGGCGTGCGGGGTCGGTGGTGTCTTTATGTCTTTGTTGGGGGGTTACATGACATGTCGAATTTCTTCTGTGCCGCATGCGCTGAAATGCATGAACGGAGGACGCTATCCATTGATGGGAAAGTGACAGGTGGGGCTAGTCGCATTGTAGATGGGGGTCCATGGGGTTGTTTGTTCTGTTTTGTTTGTTGGAAGGGGTATTATGCAAGTAATCATGAATTGACGAGTACTACTTACACTTGTAACACCCATGACCTTGTTCTGGAACATCTCGAGACATTCTTCTATCTTAAAAGACGATGAAAAAGTGTTCACTTAAGAAACTGTCATCTCTTGTCTCTTCTCTAGCTTGCGGGGCCAACTACGCTAATGCGACCATGCCTTGAAGAGACCCTTGTTCCGGACATCTTCGCAACAAGCTTTTCCAACTGTGGCACGCTTGGTTATTGGTCATGAGAAATCTTTATCCTTTTGAGGCTGGGAGGGCCGTTGTAACGTGTTCACTTGGTGGCCACTCGTGCTGTCGTGATACGATTGGCCATGAAACGTTGGAGATGGTTGCAGATGTACGACAATGCGACTGTATACAGTATACGTCATTAGTAATTGTCCCCTTTCATTTGTATTACAGTCTACAGAGACAATCAGCCCCTAAAAACGCACGAAATCGCTCCAATAATTCCAATCCAACAGATCATCGCCAACATTAAAATCCCATGCATCCAGTGCACTACCGGCCATCTCAGCATCACCCTGCCCAACACGTCTCTTACTCCAAAGCAACTCAATGCAAGCCGGCGCATTCTCACCATCAGTCAATACCTTCCGCCTCGCCTCCCAGGCTTCCAACGTCAAGTTGCCAAAAGCAGTGTACAAAGAATTATCAACACTATCCACAAGTTCAGGATGATCAGTGTATAAACTGTCAACCAGTTTCCAAGCTAGATTAATTCTTGGGCCTGAAGGTCGTCGACGGAGCTCACTAATGACATAGATCCAGGCATCGATTTGGTAGAGTGATGTTAGATGAGTAAACATCTGAGATGAGAATTTACTCTCAAACCCTACGTTGACGAGTTCCAAAAACGATAGCGCTGCGTTGAAGAGAATATCGCTATCCTCTTTCGTCATGTAAACATCCGCATCGCCAGGTGCTGCTCTAGCCCTCGGGTGATGTAGCCTAAAGCGCATTCTCGCAATAGCCAGTTTAGCCATTGCATACGTCAGGTCATGAAACGGGACAGCTCTATCAAGCTTTACAAGATATTTCTCCGTGTAGATAGCTTCAAGCTCGTTGATCGCTTCGTCTTCGGCTTTGGTCGACCCCCAGGGTCTTCCGAAGCCGGGCGCTATGCAGTCGAACACTTTTGCTGCTTTGGGAGATGAGCGGAGCCACTGTGTTACTTCGAACTTCATCAGAACACAGACCATTTCTGTGGGGCCGGTGTGCTGGACTGGAGGTTCGAGCATGTCTGGATGGAGGTCTGCGTCGTTGATGTTGAAAGGGAGTCGAACATCGCCGAATTCTGATCTTGCTAGTTTGATTCCTGGGGTGGAACTAGCACGTACTCGAGAATCGAGACCTTTTATCTGCCACCAGAGTCTGATGCGCATTTCTTTCTCGAAAAAGGTTAGTTTCGCGTCGGTATCTGATTTGTGTAGACCCATCATCTGTCCCGCTCTTATAGCAACGGCCGTCATAGTACTAGCTAGGTCGGTTTCTGGATTCGAAAAAGTAAACAAGACCATGGCCTGAAGAGTCTCAAGGTCCTTTGTCGTCATGAAATCAGCTGCTGTAAGTGCCCGTACCGTGGCGGTGCGATAGCGCGTGAGCAATGCCCCTCTGTCCTCCCCCAATGACGATTGACACGCTTCAGATGACAGTGAGGTGACTGAAAGAAGATAAATAGAGAACATTAGTGCGGAGAGAGGCTTTGGTATGTTTGCTAGATCCCAGCTTGCTTCTAGAATGCGCTTCTGGAGACTTGGGACGTGAACGATCTTGATGAGAGGATTGACGCATTCGACAAAGGTCTGCCAGAAGAAGAAGATTTGTTTTGGTTCCGGGTGATTCTCGTAGGCTTTTGGTTCAGGGTCGAAAATCATGCAGTGGAATGATGGTGAGGAATGGAGGTAAGGGTCGTCTTTGTTGCGCAGTGTAAGCGTAGGAGGATACTTGAGCTGTAGAAATGTCAGTTATAGCGTCATATTATTATCTATATGACTTACCTCATGACTCAATTTTGACCAAAGACATCTATGGACGTCAGTATCAGTGCATTCTATTGACGGACAGGGCGACTTACAACTCCGTCGCAGCATCCGACACCGTCGGATCATCCTCCTTCTTCGTCTCCAAACCCGACGACACCCAAACATTAGCATGCTGACTATAATCCACACCATTCTTCTGCATCAACTGCTCATACTGCGCTAACCGCGCCAGCAAATCCTCATCAGCCGCTCTTTTTCGAGGTTTTGGTGGAGGAGGCGCTTCGTAGGTACATTCTGCTCTACCTTTCTGGCAATTTGAGCAGGGATATTGGCGATCACACTTCACTTTGCGTCGGGCGCACATTGAACATGCGTATTTCCGTAGTTCGGCCATGATATTTATGATGATGGGGAGTTGAAGGACGTAGAAGGGAGAGAGTCGATGGTTTCGGTGGCTTCGGGGGCGCGGAGGACTCGGGGGTGTCGGGGCTGAGAGGGGTTTAGCGTCGGTGATTGAGAAGTCCGAGAGTTAGTTCGTTTGTTCTGTCTGACGATGGAATACACTGCACAGCGGGTGAAGATGGATCCACAGAGTAGATACAGCCTTTTCTACTGTTCAAAGCGTTTATGTAACTGGCGAATCTCAATGGATCTTGAGTGTAGGGTTGGACGTAAGGCAGGGACCTTTCCCATCGAATCACATGCAGGGCGATGCACGATGATCAATTGCGTATTCTCTCTCAGCCTTGACCGCGCTAGTTCCTCCAACGAACCAAGATAGACTTTGTCGCATCCCGAGGCACGCTCGGATACGAACGACCTAGCGGGGCACGAGATACTACTTATTATCCCAGGCCGCACATCTTTACGCTCATAGACTCTGTTCTCAGGTGTTCCACTCAATTGAACCCCATGCCCGACAAAATCACCCTCGAAGAAGCCCATCGGCGCTTCAAAGAGCCGCTTCCCAAACTAACCGCCATCAAATGCTCCGTCATAGCCTATGCGCTACGAGCCTTCATCGTCGTTGCGAATTATGGCCTCTCGCTGAAAGAAAAGATCGTGACGCCTGCTAACGCGCCGACTTTTACCAAGGCATACGCGTGTCGACCAAAGCTGTCTCTACGGTACGTCTTCAAGTCACACTTCTGACAAAATCTAAGTGTCATAGAATATTCTTTCCCAAAACCTTTGATGAAACCACCGATGAGAAACTCCCTACGGTGTTTACCATCCACGGCGGCGGTTTCGTCATGGGCGATCCTCGTGATGATGACCACTTCAACTATACCTTCGCCAACATGCACTCTGTTCTCGTCGTCGCGCTGGATTACTCCAAATCACCACGTGTTCACTTCCCAACCCCAACATACGACCTCGAAGCGCTCATCTTGGCTGCTCTCTCCGACCCATCTCTCCCAATTGACCAAGACCGCGTCGCAATCATGGGTTCCTCAGCGGGCGGAAACCTAGCTCTCTCTGTATCTCTCCTCCCGAGTATGTGCGGCAGTGGCGATGGCGTACGCCGCATCAAGACCGCTGTGCCGATGTATCCAGTCGTAGACATGTCAATAAGGCGAGACTACAAGATACAGACTCGGCAGTGGAAACCTTCTTTTGGAGGGTTCCGAGCCAAGACGACGGATATGCTGTTTCCGCTTTCACCTGTTTTCGAAGCTGCGTACACTCTACCTGGTAAAGATCATCATGATCCATTGTTGAATCCTTTTTACGCTGAGAAAGAGCAGCTACCGCCGAATATCTTCTTCCTAGCGTGCGAGCTTGACATGCTGGCGGGAGAGGCCTGGAGAATGATTTGTGGACTGACGGGGAGAGATATTGGAGATGAGACTGTGGGGAGAGAAGCAATTGGGCCTAGAGGGGAGTTGATACTGGATGATGAGAGGTATTCATTTGAGACGAAGACCAAAGAGGGAAGTTATAGATGGCTGTTGATTCCGGATCAGATTCATGCGTATGATAAGTATGAGAATCTGGTTTTGCTTCATGGGGATAAAGAGCTGTCGAAGGATGCTGAGTTAAAGTTGATAGAGGCTCAGAAGTTGATTGGGAAGTGGTTGTTTCAAGGACCGTTTGCTTGAGGGATAGATTAAGATAGACACAGCAAGGAGACTCACTTATTGCAAGAGTTGGCCATTCTCTGAAGTGTAACAGATCAAATTAGCTATCTATAGGTCATCATTCAACATAAACTTCTCTCAGCGAGCTTGTTCATCCACTGATATAATGGCGAACTGCTTAAGAACCTCCTCCACCACCACAACCGCCACCTCCTCCTCCGCAAC
>JAAOAY010000485.1:0-38121 GCA_013396255.1 Fusarium sp. NRRL 25303 | reverse complement strand
TCTTTGTTGTATTGCTGAACCTTACTGTGAAAATGCCTCTGATGTAATCTTGTAACCGACGTTGCACCGCACGGATCTATTCAAATCAGGACCTCAGTGCATAACTAAGTTACAGAACAAGTTTGCCATCATCGCATGTCGGGTTTTTTTTAATTTGGATGATATAAAATGGCTTTTGCCGCGTACATAGATAGACAATAAATCGGGTGGAATAGATAGCAGAAAGAAGCGGGGTATAACAGTAATGAGTGGTTGGATTTTATCACCAATCATGTTCGAGCGGAACAGCCTGAGCTACGGAAAGCTTTTTCATGTCATTATATATTAAACGGAATTGCGATCCGTAGGACTTCGTCTGGCCGGCTTGAGCCCGGCCTTCAGTAGCCACACCGCGCACTATCCTTGGTGCGGAACAAGTGTGTAGGTTTGATATTGTAAGCAAGGAACTCAAACAAAGGAAGGAGCTGGCAGGGCCTGTAACTTTGTTGCCGCTCTGTCAGGGAGTGGCAATGCCGGATATCCGATTCGCTTGAACGGTACATCCGTATATCATGACATGACAGACTCCGCCCTCATAAAGGAAACCCTGAAGCACTACACTAGCAAACCTCTTACTTTCTACTCCAAGTCTAGTAGCAAACCATAAGAAAATCATTGCATAATTTCCCTGGTACTGATCATGTCGGAAACCAATTTCTCCACGCCTCCAGTTCTCCCAACTGTTCGTCTGCGCAACCCTACAGTCAGCCTTACAATTCTAGAGCCCCTCAGCAGACGTGGTTCCGGACCAGGATTAATCATCCTCGTGCCCGAAACTGGCAAAGCCACCAGTGATACACTGCGGATTGACGGATGTGTACCGTCTCCCTTGATGAAATGGGCGGAAGAGGGCTTCACTGTCGCTGAAATCACAGAGGCAGGACTTGCCAATCCTAGTCTAGCTGTGAGTCAAGCATTGAAGGAGCTGGAGGCGACGAGGTCTACCGAGCCCAAGAACGTCGTTGGTGTCGTGGGTAAGTATTTAATCGTTGAAAATTAGCAGAAAGGCCGGACTGGCGAGCTAATAGACATCCTTGTAGCATACTCGTCGGTGCTTTGGAACAAAATAGCTCCGCATGTAGACTCATTCTCCCAGATCTCAGGTGCTGTCATTTTTGGTGATCTTGGGGATAGTGATATCTCTGCAATCGCATCCTCAAAGGCCCCACAGCTGCATCATCATGCTGGCAAGTCCTCCAAACGCTTGCAACGTACAAAGGCGGTGACGGCTTACAACTACCCCGAAGCAACATCGTATTTGTTTGCCACTCCCTTCAGCAAGGACTTTAGCTACAACATGGAATCTGTTTCTCACAGCCGAAGTCTTGGCTTCTTGAAGCCCCTTATGAACGGGCCATACTTTGATCTAGAAGTTATCTGGGACGAACATACCTATTGGGAGTTCGAAAACCGCTCGGTGGAGAACACCATGAGCACCATGGTACAAGAGCCATATGTCAATCATGTGCCTACGGTAATTGCCTTCCCACCTCTCACCTTTTTCTAAAGACCTGTATCAGCTGACTCATACTACCTAGATGACAGGCGGGATTGGTCGGGACAAGCTGACTGCCTTCTACCGCGACCACTTCATTTTCCAAAATCCTCCAGATACAGAAACCTACCTCATTAGCAGATCTCTTGGTATTGATAGAGTCATCGACGAGTTTATCTTCACGTGCACTCATCATTCCCAGATTGACTGGCTGTATGTCTTTTACACTAATACACCTATTCGTGGATATGCGGGCTGATGCTTCTTCTACTACTAGTGCACCAGGGATCCCTCCTACTGGGCGAAAGCTTGAAGTACCGTTCACCGCTGTTGTTAACATCCGTGGAGACCGGCTTTATCACGAACACATTGGATGGGATCAGGGAACAGTGCTAGCGCAGTTGGGTTTGATGCCTTCCTACCTGCCATATCCTCATCCAGTACCGAATGCGCAGGGTCAAGAGAAATTGGAATATCGCGTCCCTATCGCTGGTGTGGAGACTGCTAACAAGTTGAGGGACAAAGAGGCTTTAGAGTCGAATGGGATGTTTGCGTTTGGTCTTCGCCAAGTCTGATCAGGGCTGGGATGATGAGTTTGATAAGAGGTCTTACATTATCATATCCTATAGACCAATAAATCAACTTGAAGTCTCTTTACGCTTGGTTTTGCACTCTTGACTCTCTCCCAATACAACTACTGAGATATTCTGTTAATTGGGGCATCAGCTGGGAGCATCCACCGCCCATTTGTCTCTCGTGCAGGTCATAAGCAGCTGTGAGTTCGTCGATCCGGGCTCTACCGGAGAATACGGAATGACGGATGGTGCAACGGCTCTCAAACAGAGATCCGAAGAGTAGGTGGGGCAAGCCATAGGACCCAGCCAACATAAAGCCTCAAGTCCACCATCTTGTTAGCACGCGTATTCCGCTCGGGGACACGATACTCAGTGTTTGTCTCAAATTAATCTGAGATCCATCTCAATTAACCAAGATCTCCTTACACAAATCTAGCAACACATTTGACCATGGCAGATATCAAGCTTCAGAATGTTCGACCAATGTTTGAGCTGCGCGGTCACAATTATATTGTGACAGGCGGCCTCGGAGGTATTGGTTACGCAGCTGTACGGTCTCTTTGCGAAATGGGCGCGAATGTCGCCGTCTTGGACATTCAAGTCAAATCTAAAGAAATATTCTCTAGCGTCGAGGACGAGTTTGGCACCAAGGTTTACTACTTCCAGACCGACGTCACCAAACTTGACAGCCTGAATGCTGGTGTCGATCAGGCTATTGAGGCCCTCGGGTCCCTTGACGGATGTCTACCCTGCGCAGGGATTAACTGCAACAAACCATTTGTTGACCAGTCGTGGGACGTCTTCACGCGCATTCAGGAAATCAATGTAGGAACCATCCTCCCCTAGGTTCTGTTTACTGTCTAACGCCTCCTTCACAGGTGCGAGGAACATTCTTTACTGTCCAGCGCGTGGTCAAGCAGCTGATCAAGCAAGGAACCCCTGGTAGCATTGTCATGATGGCGTCTCAGTGCGCTCACATTGCTATTCCGGGTTGCCGCATGTCCTCCTACAACGCGTCTAAGGGTGGCGTTCTTATGCTCACAAAGGCACTCGGTGTAGAGCTGGCCAAACACAACATTCGTGTCAACTCGATCTCTCCTGGGTACGTAGATTCTCAGATGTTTAGGGATGTGTTGGCCACTCAGAGTGAGCGGGATGCGAAGCAGCCATACCAGGCCCCGCCATTGAGACGCCTCAGCGACCCAAATGACCTTACGCCTGCTATCATTTATCTTTTTAGCGATGCGTCTAGACATATCACGGCTACAGATATCAAGATTATGGGTGGGTTGGACGCTGGGCAGGTTGATGGACACATCACCTACGAATAACAAGGCCGGACTGAGTAGGCTATGCCATGAGTCAGTTATGATAATTAGTTCAGCACAATTATGCACGTTTATCTTCCTATTGCCGGATATTCATGAAGGAGTGACGCGTTCTGATAGGCCCCACAATAACGATCTGCCAAATGTAGAATGAAGCATATGGAGGCATAAGAATTCCGCTTTTCTTGGCGCGGAGACAGCTCAACTCAGGGCCTAACTTTCCCAGGTTATCTCTCCCCTCCTCCGGACTCCGACCGGGTTCCGGATCCACCTTTTCGGACTGTTCCGTAATCTCGGCAGACCCCCGGTCGGAAGGCGGGGCCACTTCCGAAATCTTCCAGTGTCTCTCCTATACGGTCGTCGCAGCACTAGCACAAGGCTTATGTTGACCTAGATGCCAGCCATTCCATTTGATCCATCGGAGTTGTAGCTTCGAGAACCGCTGGGTAATAGCGCATGTTGGATTGGAGCAGGAGGTCCCAAACGCTGTAACCTGATATCAGAAAAGCTTATCATGGCGTAAAGGAACAGCCGGCCAGTCCATATTGTAGAAGACGCCCACTTTCTCCAGTCCGTTTGCATTCGTAGTTCCTCTGCCTGTTCACTCTGTCTCTTCTATCTCACTATATCCAAATTAGTTCCATCTTACACTACCAAACATGTCAGAATCATATGACTTGGTCGTCATTGGCTCTGGTGAGTTCAGCTTCCTTGCGATGAAACGTCCACACCAACTGAACTAATCACAGGTTGGTTCGGCCTCGGCGCCTCCAAGGCCTACATTGAAACGCACCCTGATGAAAAGGTTGCCATCCTTGAAGCAAATGACTCCATTGGAGGAACATGGTCGGCCAACAGACTGTACCCAGGTCTCAAGTCCAACAACATGATTGGGACCTACGAGTTTCCTGACTTCCCCATGAGCAAAGACATCTACGGCGTGGAGGAGAATGATCACATTCCTGGCAAGGTTCTGCATAAGTATCTCACTGATTATGCCCGCAACCATGGCATACTTGAGAGAACCCAATTCAACAGCACAGTCGGTCAGGTAGAGCAGACCGGCGATGATGGCTGGAAGCTTACTGTGACAAGCCCACGGGGTGAGCGTCAAATCGAAGCGAAAAGAATAGTTGTCGCCACTGGTCTCACTTCTACACCCAACATGCCTCACTTTGAAGGAAGCGAGAACTTTGGCAAGCCTCTGTTCCATGCGAAAGAGTTTTGCTCTCGAGCCGATGAGGTCAGGGACGTTAAGAATGCCATTGTGGTTGGTGGTGCTAAATCTGCCTACGATGTTGCATACGCGATGGTTGATGCTGGAGCTCAGGTTGATCTGATTGTTAAGCCCGAGACAAACGGCCCTGTGTGGATTGCGCCTCGCTGGGTAACGCCCCTGAAGGCTCGCATCGACAAGACCTTGACTGTTCGCTTCATGACTTGGTTTGCTCCCTGCCCCTGGGGCCACGAGGATGGCTTCGGTACGATCCGTCGCTTTCTTCATGGTACGGCGTTTGGACGCATAATTGTGCGCTCATTTTGGAGGTCCATGGGTAATGACGTTCTGAGCCAGATCAATTATGATAATCACCCAGAGACCAAGAAATTGAAACCATGGTATGACGTGTTCTGGATCGGCAGTGGTCTCAGCATTCTCAACTTCAACAAGGATTTCTTTGACTTGGTCCGCGATGGCAAGATTCGCGTCCATATCGACAACGTCAAGCGTCTTGAGCCCGGTCATGTTCTTCTAGAGTCCGGGAAGAAGCTCAAGGCAGATAGCATGATCTGTTCTACGGGATGGAAGAAGGAGTCGCTCGTCAAGTTTTCCAATCTCGGCGAGCACGCCTTTGGTCTACCATATGGGCCGAAGGAGCAGGCCCAGATCAACTCTGAGTTTGATGCCCGTGTGAAGAAGCAGTTTCCCCAGCTCAAGCAGCAGCCCAAGCTTCGCTCTCCTCCTCGCCCGAACGCTGAGCCTCTACGGAACTACCGCTTTATAGTCCCTCCTGCTTTTCTTAGCAAACGCAACATTGCTTTTGCTGGTATGATCTCGTCTGTTACAACGGCGGTCTGTGCTTCGATGCAGGGATTATGGATTTCTGCCTATTTTGACAACAAGTTGGTTCGAGAAAGTAAGTCTCAGGAGGATATTACAAACGAAGTCATGATGCACACTCAGTGGGGCAAATGGCGCTATCCTGCTGGATATGGAGCGAGTCTGCCTGACTTTGTCTTTGAAGGCGTTCCTTATGTTGATATGCTGCTCAAGGACCTTGGAGTCAAGAATCGTCGCAAGCCGTCCTTTTACGCTGAGCTGACATCGCCGTACACTCCTCAAGATTACAATGGTGTCATAGACGCGTACAGGAAGCGTGTGCAGGCTAAATGATTCTATGAAAATCTCATATGTTGGTTACTTATCTCTATATAGTCGAGGAACATAGTGTTGTTCGTTGATGTATCATTTGGTTCCAGTAATTTATGAGCTATCTGTGGCTAGTGCGAACTAGCAATCACCTCCGTCGGTGGATTCTAGTAAGATAGTCTATCAGTTATTGACTCGACCTTGTTTAAAGATCGGCCTACTTAGGAGCTTTATGTGAAGCATTTGTATAGAATATTTGCCAGTTGCTGTACCAGAGTGTTTCCCTTCAAGCTTTAGTTAATTAGGATTTTTCATGTGTTCGATCGATGAATGTCGTTGAACTTTCGACAAATGTTGAGCTTTGACTATCAGTTGATCAATTAGAGAGGCTCAATAAGAGGTCGTATTATGCGCCTTAGAAACAATTGAGATTAGAAGGTACTTCACCGTACAACGTAGACAATGACGCTGGCAAAACATCTCACTGCAAGAGGGGGATCCTACCAGCAGACTCCATGTGCAATCTTCACCAACCTTGAAAGGACGCCGATACCAGTAGTGAGCACCGGATGGCGGGCGCCGAATAAGAACTAGTCTAGTACAATAAAAGTTCAATGCGCGCAAAAGTCGGAACGGACAAGGGATTGGTTCCAGGCTTCGGAAGCAACCCGTAGTGCCAATTCAAGTCGGTAGGGTTAACAGCTCGAAGCCATTGTAGCCCCGACCGGAAGACTTCCTCCAGCATACGTCGTGTTCTAGGGTTATCCATTCTCCTTACTGATCGGGTTAATATATGCCGACTGGACATCAAAACACCATGTTTCATTATATACAGCTGCCAGCTGTAGTCCATGTTGCATGTAAGCGTCAGCTATAGTTAACCTCTACTTGTCGTCATATTACCTCTTGCATCGAATCTTGGTCTTATTTCGTCTAACCATGGCACGCCTGTATGTATGAATTGGTCTATCATAGACATCATTTCCGGGCCTGCTTTTACTAAGCTGTGGAACTTTACGATCGTGGCTAACTTAATACGTTACAGAACAACATATTCTGCGTCTTTTGCCTTCTTTGAAGCCCTTTATGAGGTAAGACATTGCTGTGTTGGCATTATTTGCAATGTTTCAGTCAAACAACATTGGGCTGATTGAGTTGCTGTGCTGTAGGCTGGTGTTCGCTATGTCTTTGCCAACTTAGGATCAGATCACCCTGCCATTATGGAGGCGCTTGCAAAGGCAAGAGAGCTAGACGACGTCAAGTTCCCCACGGTCATCACATGTCCCCATGAGGTATGTATTACGATTCCTGTCTCGAGACATATCAATACCTCGCCGGGGAAACAAATTCGTTCTAACCGGTAGATGTTAGTTCGTGGCTATGTCAATGGCTGATGGATTCGCGCGTGTCACTGGCACGCCCCAATGTGTGCTCGTACATGTCGACGTCGGGACCCAGATGCTAGGATGTGCCATGCATAACGCCTCCTGCTCTCGTACTCCTGTCTTTGTCTTTGCCGGACTCTCCCCATTTACTCTCGAGGGGGAGATGAGGGGTTCGCGCACTGAGCATATTCACTGGCTACAGGATGCGCACGACCAGAGAGCTATTGTTGCTCAGTACTGCCGCTATGCTGGAGAGTTCAAGACCGGCAAGAACATCAAGCAGCTGACCAGTCGGGCTCTCCAGTTTGCCACAAGTGATGTTCCCGGCCCTGTTTACATGGTCGGCGCGCGCGAAGTCATGGAAGAGGATATCCCCGCCTACTCTCTGAAGCAGGAGGAATGGCAGCCTGTTGTGCCTGCTGCCATTCCACATCCAGAGTTGGAGATCATCATTAAGACCCTGGCTGAAGCAGAGTCACCACTGATTCTGGTCGGGTACTCTGGTCGCAATACTTCCACAGTACCAGAGCTTGTCACGCTCGTTGAAAGCATTCCTGGAGTCCGAGTTCTTGATGCTATGGGCAGTTCACTATCTTTCCCCTTTGGCCATCGCGCGTCAGTCGGTGTCCGTATTGGAGGGCATCCGGCTATCGAGAAGGCCGACGTTATCCTAATTCTCGACTGCGACGTGACTTGGATCCCGACCAAGTGCAAGCCGCGAGAGGACGCCAAAATCCTCCACATTGACCTGGATCCGCTAAAGTCCAATATGCCCCTGTATTACATTCCTGCTACTCGACGTTATCGTGCTGATGTTGGTGTTGCCCTTAAGCAACTCAATGAATACGTACGTGCGAGTGATAAGTACTCCAAATTGTCCAGCCAGGAGCCATATATCTCGCGCTGGAACAGCTTGGCTGAAGAGCACAAAGAACTCCTCGCCCAGGCCGCACAAGCTGCTGCTCGCCCCGAAGACACAGCCTCATCTCCAAGCACATCGTATCTCTGCGCGCAACTGCGACGGCATTGCCCCAAGGATACTATCTGGTGTCACGAGACTATCACTAACGCGCCTTTCATCCATGAACAGCTGCAGGTCGATGAGCCTGGCCATATCCTCGGCAACGGTGGAGGTGGTCTGGGCTGGTCTGGTGGTGCCAGCTTAGGCGTCAAACTGGCCTCTGACTATCTAGCTGGAGGAGAGGGCAAAGGCAACTTTGTCACTCAAATTGTCGGTGACGGTACTTATTTGTTTGGTGTCCCAGGCACAGTATATTGGGTTGCTAGCAGATATAGGATTGCCACTCTCACAATAGTGTTGAGCAACAAAGGTAAGCACACGATGAAAGAACAAAATATGACTCGAAAGTTCTCTAACAATGAGGTCGTTATAGGATGGAATGCCCCTCGGGTCTCCATGGAGCTTGTCCACCCGACAGGCTACGGGTCCAGGATTAACAATAAGGACCTCAACATCTCATTCGACCCAACACCTGACTTTTCGGGGATTGCGAAAGCCGCGTCTGGCAACAAAGCATGGGCTGCTGTCATTGACTCCGTCGAGGATCTAGATAGACTGTTACCCGAGGCTGTGCAGCAGGTCAAGAGTGGTGTTTCTGCTATTTTGGAGGTTCGCCTTAAGGGATCGTGGGATAAGCCGTAGACAGTAACGTTCAATGAATTTATGCTCAACCCAATAAAGAATTGTTTTTCTCAGTCTAACCCTAAACGGCTGCGATGATCTTTATGCCAAGAGATAAGATGGTTAGAACTTCAAATTGGCCTGAACCTCTTCCACCAATGTTTTAGCCACTATCAATGTCTGTATCTAGATGCCACGGTCCATTCGACTCGTTATGCCATCCCCTGCTAGTCCCACGACCGCAGCCGTCACACTTGGCCAGGAGCATGCACCAAGAGCCCAAGCCATGTCCATCTCCCTCGACAACGAATTTAGAGAGAGATGGCCCCCTGATAGTCCAGCGACCATCCGGTCTAGATTGATAAGGCCGCTGAGATAGGAAGGCATCTCTCAAACGGCTGAATTCCGAACTCTGTGCCGCTCTTAAGATTTCCGGGGTAGCTCACGCTAATGCATGCCGTTTGCCCGTCCTCGATTCCGATACGCTAACGTATCTAGGATCCGACCGGCCTCCACCAGGGATCGGAGCTGCGCCACCCATGTTTAGCAATCGCCTATAAATAATCATATGTGAGTATGACCATTATGGCCGTTTACACGTGTATACAGTCTACGGCGTATGACGGTTCTCCACTCCACTTCATATTAACTGAGCGAATTTACCATCGAAGCAAACGAGATTGACGTTGATCTTGACAAGTGCTTCAGTAGAGCCATTTTTACCTGTAATTCACATATCATGAATCGCTTCCTTACATCAGGGCGCATGATGCGCAGAGCCAGGTCCCCCTTGTCACGAAACTTCTCCACCAGCAAGACCATTCCTCTCATCATCAACGGCAAGGATATCGTAACAGACAAGACCTTCCAAGCCATAAGCCCGCTCAACAACGAGGTAATCTGGAACTGTTCTGCCGTTTCGCAAAATCACATCGATGAAGCCGTCTCTACTGCAAACGCGGCGTTTCCTGCCTGGTCCAAGACCAAACCCTCTCACCGACGCGATATCTTCCTGTCAGCTGCCAGCATCATGGAGAAGCGGAGAGAGGAGCTGCTTCACTACCTACACCAGGAGATGGGAGCAGGCGTTGATTTCCAAAACTTCATTCTTGGACTTGCCATTGAGGGCTTGAAGGATACTGCTGGAAGAATTGCCGGCGCTGTTACTGGTAGTCTTCCAGAGTCCATTCATGAAGGGATGCGTGCCATGATCCTCAAGAGGCCTTATGGTGTGAACCTTGGTATTGCCCCATGGTAAGTACCTACCTCGCCTGTGTTCTGGCATATGAGTTGCTAGTAAACTGACTCTCGTGCAGGAACGCACCATTTCACCTTGGTCTACGTTCCATCACGTTTCCCCTGGCTACTGGCAACACAGCCATTCTCAAGGGAGCGGAGCTGACTCCAGCCTGCTACTGGGCCATCGCTGATGTGTTGCGTGAGGCTGGTCTCCCTGATGGCTGCCTTAACCTTGTGTTCCACCGGGCACAAGAAGCTCCTAGCGTGATAGAGAGCCTTGTGAGTCATCCTGACATGAAGAAAATCAACTTCACTGGAAGTAGCGGCGTCGGTGCTATCATCTCATCCATTGCTGGTAAACACTTGAAGCCAGTGGTCATGGAACTTGGTGGTAAGGCCAGCTCCATTGTATTGAAGGATGCAGATCTTACCAAGGCTGCCGAAAACTGTGCAAGGGGCGCCTTTTTTAACGTGGGTTAAAAGCTTTCATCTCTTCCATATCTCGCCAGGCTGCTAACCTCAATTCAAGGCTGGACAAGTTTGCATGGCTACAGAACGCATCTTGGTGCACTCCTCCATCGCCACTGAGTTCCAAAATGTCCTGGCTAAAACAGTCAACGCAATGTTTGGGTCTCAGGAGGACACTCCAGTTCTCATCACGTCTGCCGCCGCCAAGAAGAACAGGGCTCTTGTCAAGGATGCCATCTCTAAGGGTGCAAAGCCTCTCGATATGTTCAACACGGACCTAGATGCCAATACTGTCGATACCAAGATGCGTCCCGTTGTACTTACCAACATGTCAACGTCAATGGACTTATATCGCCAGGAGTCGTTTGGACCAAGCGTCTCGTGGTTCACCTTTGACACAGAGGACGAGGCTATCAAACTAGCTAATGACACTGACTATGGCCTTTCAGCATCGATCTATACTGAAGACCTGGGAACTGCTTTCCGTGTCGCTGAGCAGCTAGACTCGGGCGCAGTGCATATCAATTCTATGACAGTGCATGATGAGTTTGCTCTGCCGCATGGAGGTGTTAAGAAGAGTGGTTTTGGTCGGTTTAACGGATACCAAGGGTTGGATGAGTTTTTGTACTGCAAGACAGTAACTTGGATGGAGTAGGAGAGTTACGGGAGCGCAGTAAGATCACTACAGATCTAGAAAGCTACTGCAGCCTGCCTTGGGCTGTAATTATCTAGGGAAGGGCAACGGACAATGGTAGCTGTGATTGACTGGCTAATTGCAATAAAGTAAGCCTGAAAGTTCAGGCATCCTTTTATTAGCTTGCCGACTCGGACTATAGATTTCCCGCCAGATATACTATTTTTAGTATTGCTTTACCTTACCTTACCCTATAGTTCCTCTAGCACCTAGGATTTAAGTAAATAATATTATAATATATTATTTAGTAAAACCAGTGTCTAACAGATTGACTACTCATTGTACACAGGCCTTGATGTTGCAAATAGATACGAAACTCCAGACATTGTAAACACTAAACTCTTATGTTAAAATATAATCACCCTCAAAAAAGCTGCTAGACACAGCTCGACCGCACCAGGCATGGACTCAGTACCCAGACACCTGTAGTACAAACTATAAGAGTGACAAATAGGTAAGTCTCTGCTTTATCGTTTGCAATGTCAAAAGATCATCCTGCCTCGCTTTCCTCCCGTCCTATGTCTTCTGTCCCTCATCGACATTATCTTGCCTCGCCAAGCTCGCGTAAAGCCAAGCGCGTTCCGGAACAGGGGAGTTTTAGCTTCCTTCGTCAGTGCCCCACTAGTTTCCGACATCATTCCGACATTGTTCCGGCCCTTAACTCTTGAAATTGGTAATATTGTGGATCTTTCTTTCCGTACCTTGAAACTGCCTCCACCGTGATTCTCAATCTCCTTAATATGCAAGAGCGAACAAGGCGCATAGATATGAGCGGCATTTGCAGATAGCCCTTCAAGTTATTACCACTACGTAAGTTGGAACTTACCTAGCAGAAGAGATCAATGATTATACACCCTAATTAAATAGATGAATGATATCAGGTAGTACTTATCCAAAAAGGCCCTTGAGTTAGCTCTTCTGGCAAGTCACAAGATTAGATGCAGTCCAAAGGCTGCGGCTCGGCTATTCTCGTCGCCCTGAACTTTGTTTATCTTTGGGGGGGTCACATCCAGTCGATTAACTCAACCATTGGTCTCTGATTAGTTATCTGAGTCGCGCAGCGTGGGATCCCTTATCTTCACCCCTTGCTTCTCCCAGCCAGCTAAGGTCAGTAGGTTCAAGGGCCACTTTTTCCCCGCGTTTTGGCAATTTAGTGTAGAGTACGAATCTCATTGTGGTCGAGTGTTAGTGTTTTAGTCATAGATCCACTGTTACTACCGCTGAACATTGCTGGTTTAACCAATGGTAGTATAGTATTATAGGTAGTCTAGTAATATTCGAGACCTAGGTGAGATGTACTCCGTATGAAGTTTCGTATCTAAGGATTTATGAGCTGTAGCCAGACTAACCTTGGTATAAATATCGCTTGCAGTGCAATTGTCTTGCTTGCGCCACTGTTCGCCGTGTCAAATTCTGTCCAGGCTTTGTGATTTAATTCCCTTCCCCAGATAAGTCATCCTGCTTTGTCTCATTTACCACTACCTAATCTTTCCTGTGGTCTGCTGCTCACCACCATTGCTGCCAAACCAACATGAGTCAAAACCAGTCAGCCAAACGGTTAGCAGCTTCAAAAGGTGAAAGTGAAAGCACAGGCAAGAAGCGAGTGCGATATGCCACACGAGCATGCGACGCATGCCGTAAGCGCAAGGGCCGATGCAGCGGCAGATATCCCTGCGAACACTGCGTTGGTCGCAATCAGCAGTGCGTGTATACCCTGCCAACCAACGATTGGCGTGATGCGAATCCGGCCCAGCTGCAGGATGACCAGATGAGGCGGCAGCTTGAGCCGCATCTTTCGCAAGAACAGCAACCCTACAGCGATACGTAAGAGACACCTGTGAGGTTGAAAGGCTTGGTGTTTGTTTTACTGAAGTTTGCAGCAGAAATCAGACGGCATCGCTAGGAAGTCTTTTAGCAAATCTCCAGCAACAAGTTGAATCTCTGGCGGCACAAGTGAGGCAAAACAATACAGAGAAGAACATGGCTCCTCAATATCTTTACACGGCATCGAGCCAGACGCTGGTAGATCCGGATCTTCAAGTGTCTCAGTCTTTAATAACACCTCCTGTCGTCGGGACCAAGGAAGCTCGCCGGAACAGTAAGTTCTACGGGCCAACAAGTCCAGATTACAGCTTCAACCTTGCCCAGAGCAAGTTATTGAACGTTGCCACTTCCAGGGCGGAGAAGCAACTTCCTGTCAGCATCGAAGAGAACCAATCTGATGATGAGGATGTGGAGATCGATCAATTTGGGAACCTTAACCGACCTACTCAGCTGCAGATATCGTCGTTGCCACGGCAGCAGAGATTACTGCTCTTTAGAAACATCCTCAGCTCCAGGGAAGTCAACTCTCTTCTTATCGTCTTCCAAGAGACGATATGTGAGTACCATCCCATTGTTGATGCCCCGTCGCTCGTCAAAACGGTCGAATACTGGTACTCCAAGCAAACCTCGTCGCATAACTGCATTCTATCAGCTGCGGATGAAGAGGATCTTATTGTCGCCAATCTTGCTATTGCGGTGGCTCTTTGTGTAGAGTCCACGATACCTGGATCCGAGTCATTGCGAATTGCTGAGACTCTCTACCTGAGTTGCAGAGAACTCATCAATGCAAAGATTGTCTCGCCAATGCCAACCATCAAGCATATAGTAATTATCCTTTTAGTAGGACTTCTTCACTACTATAAGAATATGCCCCGGTATGCCTGGCGTATGTGTGGACTTGCTGGTCGGACCTTTATGGAGTCTGGTCTGCACAACACCGATGTGTTACGGCATGTTGTGAAAACGGATGCCGATCTTGAAGAACATGCTGTCATTGTCAGCACAATTCAGGTTCTCGACCGGCAATGGAGCGCATCTACAGGATTGCCGACAAATTTCAGTAACTGGGAGTTTGACACTGAGTTACGACAAAGGGTAAATGATCATTTCTGTTCAATAACTAGACTGACTGACTAACTAATGTGGCCTGTAGCTCAAAAACCCGTACCTAATGGCCATGACAGCCTTCACTGCCATCAGTGACAAATTCAGCGAGCCCATAATACGAGGCGCCAAGGGAACCTGTTGTGAAGACAATGACGACTTTGAATTTATGAACTTTCAGATCGAGCAATGGCGAAAGAAATCGGTGGGAAAGTTTGACTTTGGGCCATTACAGAATATGGAACATGCGAATGCGACGATTCCTCCAGCTTGGGCCATACTCCTACATCTCCGTGCCCACGCCGTTCGCGGAATTCTCCTTCGACCCTTTTTCTTCCCAAACGTGCCAAGTGCCGTCAGTCAACGTAGCATTGTGCCCGGTGTCGAATTGGTGAACTGCATCGTTGACACGCTGACGCGGCTTAACCGGTACACTGATGTCTATCAGAAACAACACCCACCGTTTCAGCATATCCTAGCTGCTGGCTGTGCGTTGTTGTTTCTCATGCTGGCATATGTTCAGGGAAATCGTGACAACGTCAGCGATGCTCTCCCTACCAACTTCTTCGAGCAGGCAAAGAGAAACTTCGAGAACGCGTACTTGCTGTCAAGTACATACAGCAAGTCCTCGCGAGCTGCGAGGAGGTTGCAAAGACGCCTCGGGGGTATGAGGGACTTACTAGTGCAAATGGGCGTTGTAGGTGCTGATGAGTACCCTGTGCAGGAAGCTCAGAACCATCAGTGCACAGCCACGGGCATGACAGCTCAGAACATGCAGCAAAATGGGAATATGTCTGTGAACGTACCCGCATCACAAGAGACTCAGCCAATGAGAATTTCGAGAGGAAACGAGGAGCTACTTGACTCAGCATTCTTGGACATGGAGAACGAGTTACCATTTGCTATCAATTCTCCAGCTTCCTCTGACTCGATGCCCTGGTTTGGATCTGGTCAGTTTCCAATGTCTTTGGACAAATGGCCCACTCTTAGTCCGGGTTCACTTCTATGGCAGTCTTGAACAAGTAGATTATGAATGGAATTAGGCATGGGATGCTTTATTAGCCTGTGCTGGTCTTACTACTGACTTGTTCTGCTTGAATCCGTCCCATCTCTCAAATCCATCTGTGTGAATTCCCATCAAGTCTAACATGCGGCCCACGCTCTGATCAACTACATCCTCCAGACTGTCAGGGTTAGTGTAGAATGCGGGAACTGGCGGAAATATGATAGCCCCAGCTCGCCGTAGGAACAGCATATTGTCCAAGTGGACATCACTCAAAGGTGTCTCTCGCACAGCCATGAGTAATCTCCTGTTCTCCTTCAAGGTCACATCTGCCGCCCGGGATATCAGGTCATCACAGTAGCCGCTTCTTACAGCTGCGAGTGTCTTCATACTGCAGGGGACAATGACCATACCATCGTGCTGGAATGAACCTGATGCGATGGGGGCTGAAACGTCTCTTGCAGTGTAATTGGCGTATGCCAGTGAACGAATCTGCTCTTCAGTCATGGTCGTCTCGTACTTAAGAGTCGCCAGCGCCCATTTACTAATGACAACGTGCGTCTCTATGCCAAGTTGACGCAGGAGCCTCAGCAAAGCGATGGCGTATGGTGCTCCTGTGGCTCCGGTGATCCCCACAACAATGCGACGAGGGCGAGATGGCGCTTGTTGAATAGAGGATGAGATGAAAGTTGTCGATGGGTTCAATGGTTTGCTTGGAACAGTGAAACTGCGCCCGGATGTTCGCTTTGGGTGAGGGAAAAGAAGGCTCTGGCGTTGTTGATACTGTAACCCACGAGCAGATAATAGCTTCGAAGGCGAATGAATGCGCCGGAACTGAGTAGGCTTCCTCATAGTTGGATCAGAATTAAATTGATAACAGTAGCGGAGATGACTTGCATGAGGGACTGCCAGGAGCCGTTAACAACTATGTATGGCGCGGCAATCGAGAAATTGTACTAAAGGCGTCTTGATTCCGCACAATATCGCCGCACGCGGTGGCTCAAAGGTATCTAGGTCTGAACGGCCGATATTCTGTGAAGAGCCCAAGGAATGATCCTGACGCGTTGAGTCGGCCGCTGGCGTTCTCAATTCCAGTGGTTCGCTCGCTCGCGATTGTGCCTCTCCGGAGGATTCCGCAGTGTCCGAACTCATTCCTAAATTAGCGTTCGGCCGCTAGATTTCAGTGCTAAACATCCGCTGTAACTAGACGGACGGCTTAGGGCCAGCGCTGGAGGCGACGGCGATGTCATTCAAATGGATGATAATGTTGCCAATTGAAGGGTGATTGGATGTTTCTGAGCAATTGAGTATCCCAACATCAAACTGTCCTTCTGAGCGTGATGCTACAAGCACCGAGTAAGCTGCGGCTGCTGTCCCCAAGAGGCCTAACCAAAAGTCTAATGGAGCGAGGACGTATCGCTGGCGCTCTGCCATCCAGCAAAAAATACAGCACCTCTCAAAATGCTGATGGGCCAGACCCCCAAGAGGCGCAACTCGACTATCGCAAATTCCTAGACATCCTACGCCACGACGACGATTTAGTTGAAATCAACACCGAAGTTGACCCTCATTTAGAACTCGGCGCAATTATCCGACGTGTCAGCGAAGTCAATGACAAAGCCCCTCTCTTCAACAACATAAAGGGTGCGCGTGACGGTCTGTGGCGTGTCGCGGGCAACGCAGCCAGTCTTCGGCCGAACGAGAAGGACAGATATGGCCGAATAGCTAGGAGTCTTGGACTGGAGCCTACTGCCAGTTGGAAGAAGATATGCCACAGATGGCAATCGGGCAAGAGGGCTAAAGTTCTGCCTCCAAATGTGCTCCCATCGGGCCCATGCAAGGACAACAAGATTATGGGAGACAAGGTCGATCTTACCACTCTACCCGTGCCGTATCTTCACACTGGCGATGGAGGCAAGTACATCCAAACATACGGTGTACATGTCCTTCAAATGCCTGATGGAAGTTGGACGAACTGGTCAATCTTCCGCGGAATGGTCTACGATCAGAATCGTATAGTCTGCCTTGTCGGAGGCGGCCAGCACAATTCTATGATCCGCGATGCCTGGTTGGCAGCGGGCAGAAAGGAAGTTCCCTGGGCCTTGGCCTTTGGTGTTCCCCCGGCTGCATCATTAGCAGCTGCCATGCCAGTACCAGAGGGTGTTTCTGAAGCTGAATATGTTGGCGCATTAGTCGGCAAACCGCTTGATCTTGTCAAATGCGAGCTTAATAACCTCTTTGTCCCTGCCAACTCCGAGATTGTCTTCGAGGGCACACTTTCGCTGACGGACAAGGCGTATGAAGGTCCCTTTGAGGATTACATGGGAGTCATCTTCGAGGGGGATCGACGCATGCAGCCCCTCTTCACTGTCGACGCCATCACATATCGGAATGATGCTATCATGCCTGTGTCGGTCCCGGGCCGCATCACAGATGAATCGGTGAGATCCTTCCCTCCAGTTAGCCTCCGTTATGGCTACTAACCTGCGACACCCTCCAGCACACAACAGCAGCACTTGCATCTGCCGAACTTCTCGAGCTGTTACAGCGCGAAGGACTTCCGATCAAAGAGGCCAATTCTCCCCTCGAGACATACGCCACATGGTGTGCGCTACAAGTTGACACAGAGAAACTGGGGGACATGGAAACTGGTTCGGCCGAGCTGTGCAAGAGAATAGGTGACCTTGCATTCAAGGACAAGAGCTGTATGCTTGTCAACCGTATCATCTTAGTTGGAGACGACGTTGACGTTTTTGACTGGAATGATATCATGTGGGCTCTAGTCACTCGATGTCGTCCTGGCAAGGACGAGACTTTGTTCGAGGAGGTTAGAGGCCACCCAATTACGCCTTACATGTCTCACGGGCCACACGGAAATCCAACTAAGGGCGGTAAGGTTATTTCAGACTGTTTGATGCCGATTGAATATCAGGGAAAGAGGAACTTTAGGGAATGTAGTTTCGTTAAGTCGTACCCGGAAGACATAAAGAGCAAGGTGCGGGCAGGATGGGAGGGGATGGGCTTCACTGTGCAGTCCTAAGATAAGGGCCTATGTAGAGCATCTTGGAACGTTATAGATGTATTTGTATTCGTTGCCACAATCAGATACAAGCTTATGTAGTGAGATCATGAGAACATGTGCAAGATCTTCGTAAAGTCAACCATAATTGCTAGTGCACCTCGAAGTCTGGATCGCTGCTAGTTAAAGATCTTGTCAGCACATTCGTAGTTCGGTGACATCGATGCGCGATGGTCAATGGAGGCTTGCAGTGACGAAGTGGTGCGTCACATGGTGCCTATATTTAAGCTCACGTATGAAAATGTCCTGATTGATGCGGGAGAATGCATGTTTGGCTTATTTACATTGGATGATGTGGCATTGGTGCACCTAGGGACTCACAATGATATCCAAAATACGCGGTCAAGTAGGCCCAGGCTAGCCTAGCTTCTGGAATGTGGGGGAAATCAAGAAAGATCACGACTTTATTGCAACAGGCTATACTAAATGACCTCCCTATAGTCTACACTCTACAGTCTTGACTTGTTTTGTAGCTTGTTAATCTTCTCCGACGTCTTCACAAAGGCCTTGTAGGTAGGGAACAGCTCCTTGGGGTCGTATTTCTCACGAATACGAAGGAATTTGGCCAAGGCAGTATCACTCATGACCTTGGACTATAAGAAGAGAACAACACGTCAGCAAATGATTGAACTTGGGTGCTTGGTACTGCTCACATTGGCATCTTCACAGTTTATATCGATATCGGTGATGTATTGGCCCACAGCAACAGGGAAAGCCTGTCTGTAATAGTCGCGCATGGGCTGCATGATAGCGGGCTCTAGCTTGGGGTCGGTCCAGCCAGTGAGTGTTGAGATATATAGATCTTGAGGCAGACTCAAACAGGCGTCGTCTTCATCTGGCTTGATGTCGCAGTGGCAGATGAAGACAGAAGAGACACGGGTCGGTAGCTTTAGCATGGCAGGTCGGATACCTTCGAGGAGCTGCAGTTGGGCAAGAATGATTAGTATTCTGCACGTTTGCTTCTGGAGGTACACTTACTCGAGCTAAAGGAACATCTGGATCGTTCATGATGCTGTTGATAGACCAGCGCTCTTGACCGGCGTTACCTAGGAAAGTACGTTTGCGGGCAAACACCTCCTCAAATGTTCGCACCTGGACAGGCTTTGACTCGATGAGAAAGTCAGCAACCTCAGGGGTAATCCTATCGTATGCGCTGAGCAGAGTGCGGGCTTCTCTTTGCGTATCGGTATAGCAAAGATTGTTCAGAGTGAGAACAAGTGTCGCGTTGGGAGGAACGTCATCTGTGGTGTAGGCCTGATCATACTTCTCACGGTAGTCGATGGTCAGGTTCAAATCAGTGCCATACTTGGGAGTATCTCGGCCCCGCTCAATAGCCCAACTCATCAAAGCCATGTAGTTGTCATCGTTGATGACAAACTTGAGGGTCTTCTCCCACATGGTAGATCTCTCAATTGTGCGACCCCAGAAGCGTGTGACTACAGCGAAGAAGCCCATGCCACTACCGCGAGCTGCCCAGAAGAGATCCTGGTTCTCGGTACGGCTAGCGATGAGCGTGCGGCCATCAGGAACAACCATCTCGATCTTGGTGATCCATGTTTGGTTCGTCGCGCCCCAGCCTCGAACAAACCAACCTTGGCCACCAGCCAGCATGAAGCCTGCTGATCCAACAGTAGGAGCGTGGCCATGGGGGAAGAAGCGGTTGACTTCCTTTAGCTTGGCAGCGAGTTCCTCGACTCGAGAGGAGGGACCGAAGCAGATCTCCTTGGTGGCCGGGTCATAGTCGATGCGGCGGTTAAGATTGACCGCATCTATGAGGATGCCACCGTGCCAAAGGGCAGGAAAATGGAAGATGTGACCCGAAGATCGAACGCCAATAGGCACACCAAGCTCGGTTGCACGTGCAAGAGCCTTGGCCACTTCAGCAGGTGTCTCGGGAATGTGAATCTCAGCAGGAAAACGTTCAATCTTGTGGGCAGTGGGGTTCATTCGTCGGCATTTCTCGTAATCTGGGTCCCCTTGAATCAGGACCTTCTTGGAGTATTTGGGAGTAGTGGTGTAAAAGCGATCGTCTGACATGATGCTAGATTTGTGTGATGGTAAGATTAGATGAATTATGACTGAAGTAGGGGCAATGATACAGTGGTGGGATATCTGATATCAGAGTCAGCGACAGGAACATTTGTATTGAACTGTCGCGACTACTTCCCCGTATGTTTCTCCGTGAACCGTTAATTGTAAATCCCGTGCCGTCTCATCTCCTTCATCGTTTACAGGATAATCCACTTCGGAAGCTACGTTGGGGTTTTCCATAGCCAGTCAGAAGCTATCGGAACGTTCCTAAGTCAGGTTTCCCTCCAACTGGATCAATCCCGTCAGTTCTCTATTAGGAGACTGGATCGGAGGATCAACGGTGGAAATAGGTCATCTGTGTTGAACAGGGTACATTACCGCAGTCGTTTAACACTACGCTACGGACTGTGATGCCCGCTCCCGTGCGGGAGTGTACCGTGCAAGAGCCGAGCTCAAAGGGCATCAGACATCAACAGCTACTCATCTGGACGATTGAGCCAGGATTGGGTGAGCCAATGGAGTGATGGCTATTACGTGTAAGCCATATTTTTCTGTGTTGGCACACCAATTCTCAGTTTCTCCTGGGGCCAGCAATTAGGAAGACCAGAGGCCTTCTCCAAGGCACTGATCCGTCAAGCTCTATAAATCTCAACCCAACATAATTATAATGGCGAAGAAAGTGAGCGTGGCGGAAATACGTCAACATGGGACACAACACGATATCTGGATTGTCGTCAATGGAGAGGTATACGACATGACCGAGTTTGCGCCTGAACATCCTGGTGGGGAAGAGAGTAAGCCTACTACCGTAACCTCTGTGTCACAACAAGTGTTAACCCAACAGTCATTTATCAACACGCCGGTCGAGATGCTTCCACGTCGTACAACGAGATACATTCCCCGTCCTTGATCAAGAAATCTTTACCTACAACATGCTACATAGGCATGCTGGACACAGCGACAATCGATGAGGCATGGAAAGACCAGGAGAAGGTTGCCAATTCCAAGATTGACGCTACTGTTGATATTGTATCTGAAACCAAGTCCAAGCCTGATCTGAGTGAAATCATCAACCTGAACGACTTCGAGCGAGTAGCGGAAAGGTTCCTCGCCACTAAGCCTTGGGCAATCATTCACACCGGCTCCAACGACAACATCACGCGCGATGCAAATAATACATTTCTCAATCGGATTTGGCTCCGACCAGAGACAATGAGGAAAGTTGGACAGATAAATACTCGTCAGAGATTATTCGGGTGTGACCTTTCATTCCCCATATACATCTCGCCCACAGGAGGGTCCAAGCTCGGAGGCGCTGAAGGCGAGATCACACTGGCGCGGGCAGCAGCGAAAACAGACATAATCCAATGTTTTGCTACCCCGTCGTCATATCCTCATCTAGAGATCTTGGACGCTACGGAGAGGCACGCGTTCTTCCAGCTGTACGTGAACAAAGACCGATCAAAATCCGAGGCCGCCATTCGGGACGCTATTGCTACCGGTAAGATCAAGGCTCTCTTTGTAACAGTGGATGTTCCCGTGATATCAAAGCGGGAAGAAGATGAGCGAGCCTCGTCAAGTTCGGGTTCTGGACAGACAAGAGACAAGAAAGGGGCTGGGTTTGCGCGACTTGCTTCGTCTTTCATTGACCCCAATGTTTGTTGGGATGACATCAAGTGGCTACGTAGCATTATTGGAGACATACCAATCGTGGTCAAAGGTATCCAGCGAGCATCCGATGCACATATGGCGTTGGCTGTGGGCTGCGACGGCATCGTCATCAGTAATCATGGCGGACGGGCTGCCGATGGTGTAGCCCCTGCTATTCTAACGCTCTTGGAAGTGAATAGGGTCTGTCCGGAGGTGTTTCGAGGTATGAGAGTCCTTATTGATGGAGGGTTTAGACGGGGATCCGATGTTGTCAAAGCCATATGTCTCGGCGCTTCAGCAGTCGGCTTTGGCCGCCCGCTTTTGTATTCTCTTGGTTATGGCCAAGAAGGAGCTGAGCATGCAATCAACAGTACGTTCCCCATCCTGGCAAATTTGATTAGATACTAACTCGTCTTGTAGTTATCAAGGACGAGATAGAGACCGCTATGAGGCTTTGTGGAATGACGGACTTGATGCGGGACGCTCACCCTGGTTACGTGAATACAAGAGACCTGGATCATCTAGTCCCTGGGCCAAAAGACCATCTTCCAAGCAGACGCCTACTGCCAGACAGTAAATTGTAATCAGTTGTTAGATTGGGTTTAGATAGTACAACAAATCCTTCGTATCCCGCCTAGTTATGGTGTTCTTGAGATCCTGGCCAATGTAGCGCCGCTCAACCGAGCTTGCTGTCACCCACAAGTCCACAAAGTAGGCCAGACGCAGATCGCGGGCTCATGGTTCCGCTTACCATGACAGAGTCCGTCAGCTAGGTCCCAAGGTCAAGCCGAAAATGCGGGGTGCTCACGGAGACGCGGGATCGCCTTGGTCCTTGCTGTACGCCACATAATTGAATGAGTTTGGTGGCAGTCCCTGCCCACGCCAGATCAGTGAAGCTTGGTACGCGCGCCTGCAGGAGAAAGAAAACATCAAACATTAATAAACAGTGTCAAAATAGACTTAGTAAAGGTATCCTAAACTTAGGCTGAATTTATACTAAGCCTACACTAAGTTACCCAAAGCCTTTTTGTCACGTAGGATGAAGATCCCGAGTTTTCTTTCCCCCCTAGGCGTGTTACTAGATATTAATATATAAACGCGATGCATAAAGAACCGTGCTCGTGAATTCAGACCAATGGGTTGTTTTTGGTTGTTCGGAACATGTTCACGGAGACGTGTTCCGCCTACCTTAAACGTCTATAGCCATCATATTGGCCGGTTGTCGCGCTAGCTCAACTCCTGCACGCTATCCTCTCCAAATGATATGATATACCTGGTGAGGGGAACCCTTGCGCTGAGCTTACGAATCCTACCTGTACCATACAGTTACCCATGGTTCAGAGACGGCATGGTTGATATAAGAAACACATACTATACATTGCACACACAGCTCTCTTTATTCTTGAAACAATCAAGATTTGCTCTCACCATCGTCAAATGACAGCTTAATATCTTACAGACTGCTATTCTCAAAGATGCAGTCCAATACAAAAGACTCAGCAGCATCGGAGAAGATGGATCTTCATTTGGAGAGATCTCACTCTATGGCCGATGCCGAACGGGTGGCAACTAAGAACACTGATGCGGTAGAGCTCGCCCACCTCGGCTATAAGGACGAACTCCAACGACGCTTCTCGCTACCATCTCTTCTTGGCCTCTGTCTCTGCTTGATGGGCACATGGGAGGCCTGTTCAGCCTCCATCGCCGCGGCTTTGACAAGCGGCGGCCCGCCATGCCTCTGGTATAACTTGTAAGATTAAACCTTGAGTAGCATTGACTGTTAGTTTACTCACAGTCGTGACAGTATTCTATCCTTCTTATTCACCCTCGCAATCGGAGCCTCTCTTGCGGAAATCGCCTCAATCTATCCAACATCTGGTGGTTAGTAATTATTTGTGTAACCAGTTCCCGTTTTTGGAACCGACAAGACTGAAGATTTATTTAGGCCAATATCATTGGGTTACAGCTCTATCTCCGGACCGTGGCAGAAAGACAGTTTCGTGGATGACTGGGTGGATATCCATTGGCGGCCAGGTTGTTTTGCTTGCGTCAGCTGGCTTCTATTCGAGCTTCATGGTCCAAGGTCTCATCTCCCTCAGCAATCCGTCCTATCAAGCAGAGAGATGGCACGCTACCCTCATCTATATCGGCATCTTGATCTACTGTGCGTTGCTGAACATTGTCGGCGAGAAGGTCCTGCCGACGGCCAATTTTATCTCTGGTATGCTCACTACACCCCCTCTCTTTTCTTCCCTTGGCTGCCCAGTTTCTAACAACAATAGGCGCTCTTCATATATTTGGATTCCTTGCCGTTCTAATCGCTCTCGGTGTCACGTCCAAGAAGAACACATCCGAATATGTATTCACTATGACCTTCAATAATACGAATTGGAGCGACGGCGTTGCTTGGATTGTGGGCATGATCAGCTCTATATATCCATTCTTAGGCTACGATGGTGCTTGCCACATGGCTGAAGAACTTCCGCACCCTCGCCTCAATGTACCCCTCGCCATGATCGGAAGCATCGTCATCAACGGCGCAATGGGCGTTGGATATGTCACAATGTTGCTCTTCTCGGCGGGATCGCTTGAGCGCATCCTTGCTACCCCATACAGACTTCCTTTCATTCAGATCTACTACGATGCGACTCATTCAGTCGTCGGCACTACATTCATGGTTCTCGTGTCAGCTTTGACAGCAATTGCTGCTGCAGCTGCTGGCATGACATCTGCTTCTCGGACTTTGTGGGCTTTTGCGCGCGATGACGCAACTCCCTTTCATTCATGGATCGGGCATATCCAACCCAGGTTTAAGATCCCAGTCAATGCGGTTCTTGTGGTCTTCGTGCTCGATTTGCTACTTGGTCTGCTGTACTTGGTCAACCCTACAGCGTCCAACGCCATCTTGTCCATGTCTGCTACGGGAATGTATCTTTCTTACTTGATGCCTGTTGTATGCATGCTTGTCTGGGGCCGAAGCAAGCTGCAGCCATCCGATTATGGCCCTTTCAAGTTGGGGAAAGTTCTCGGAATTTTCTTGAACTTGGCTGCCATTATTTGGATGGCAGTTTCTATCATCTTCAGTCTATTCCCGGGTTCTTTGCCTGTAACACCCGAGAATATGAACTACTCTGTGGCTGTTATGGCTGGTTGGATTATACTTGGAGCAGTCCATTTTGCCTTTATCGGTAGGAAGAAGTTCAAGATGCCAGTTGTAGCAGCCAGTGTCGTGGAGGGAATGCATGTAAAGTGATTGTTTGGCACGATGGGCTTGGATCAAAAAGATGCCTGTCCACGGTCATCAGTTCACACCTCCATCAATGTCTAAATCCATTCTCTTCTGTCCTGTCCATCAACAAATAGTAGTTATAACCCATCAAAACGGCACTCAAGTAACCCAATAATGTATTTGGACGTAAAGACGATTCTTCCATACCATCAACCCTTTACCGAATCCAGTGCGGTTCTCTCAGCTCAGTGACAAATCGGGGTGACAAAATCGACAAAATCGACAAAATCGCTACGTTACCCTACAGTGATGACAATTCTCTGATTGGTTGCTCCGTATTCTGTTTCAGTTCATGGGGGTTTGTGAGCTAAGACAGGATAGGAATAGCCCTCTTATCGGAATGGTAGCGGAATGGTGGGGTTAGTCGCAAGGACCGTTCCGGATCACGGAGGCAGTGACGGAGGGTTTAGATGTCATGTTTCCTATCCCAGATAGATTAACACCATCAAAGGTAATGATCTCCGCAAGCTGTATCCAGGGGCCAGTCTATGAGTGCGGGTGCGGGCTGAAATGTGCAAAATGTGACCGCAGTGTAACGTCAGACGACCTGTCGTATATCAGCAGCTTTTGAGGACACTGGTGTCGGGAACGACACTTATTTGGGATGCAGAAAAGCCCCATGACTACAAGGGGTATCGCGAGGGGCTTTAGATTCCGCCGGGGAGTTATCGGGAAGTCACCCAATGCTCATTCGATGGGCATGGCTGTTGGTTGCTGCTTATCATATGGGCGACACTAGATAAGGGTGCTGCGTGAGGCTTTCCTGAAGTCTCCGACCACCTAGATTAAGAGAATTTATAAACGGGCTTTGAGCGGAATGGAGCCGGTATGTTGAAGACTCATAGCTCTTGGTCAGCAATCGGGGCATAATCGGGAGCATACTGCATGTCTGTAGCCCCAAAGAGTTATTTGAAGCTTCAATAGCATGAATACACAAACTCCATCCTTGTGGAAACTACAGAAAAACCTGATTATCTGTATCTTTGTTTTGTCTCACCGTTTAACTGTAAATTCCAATTGAACCAACAAAAACTCCGAAACAGCAATGTCGACTCAAATCGGTTGGCGCGCACTTGACGTGGCTGTCATTGGAGGGGGTATCGGAGGCCAAGCAGTTGCTACCTCCCTCCGTCGCCAAGGCCACAAGGTCACCATTTACGAACGCGCTGATTTCGCCGGCGAGGTTGGAGCCTCCATCTCGTGTGCTGCTAATGGTACTCGCTGGCTGGAAGAATGGAACGTTGATATTGAGATTGGTGATCCAGTTATTCTCAGAAAGTTAATCAGCCGTGACTGGAAGACTGGCGAGCCCATCAGCGTCTATGATCTCAAGGATTATAAAGAACGATGGGGATATGTAAGTGGCAGCCCGACTCGATCCGAAACACGAAGGCTGATAACTATATCCAGGTTTATTACATGTTTCATCGTCAGTATATGCATCGAATGCTGATGGATAGTGCCCTTGGTGAAGGTGAAGGCCCCCCTGCCCAACTCATTGTGAACCACCAGGTAAGTCATCAGTATTATCAGATGTTATAGCAGCGTCACTAACCACCTTACTTTATTCTAGGCTACTGATGTAGATGTGGAGAGTGGAGAAGTAACCTTTGCAAATGGCAAGAAGGTAAAGCACGATGTAGTCATTGGAGCCGATGGCATTGGATCCACCCTTCGAAGTGTTTTTGGCATCAAGCCCGATCGCAAACCAGCGACTTGCACATGCCTGCATACCAATGTTGACACTGCAAAGGCTGTCGAGCTTGGCTTAGTTGACTACTCCCAGAACAGCGCTCTAGAGTATTGGGGAGGTTACAATACCCATTTCAAGATCGTTCTGTCTCCTTGTAACGGAGGCAAGCTCCTCTCTTACTATTGCTTCTTCCCGCGCGAGGCAGGCGACCTTAAGGCACAGACCTGGGATCAAGAGGCCACCCTAGACGAGCTTCTCGACCCATACCCCGATTTGGACCGGTCAGTCTTCAAGCATCTTGAGATTGGGTATGAGATCCGTCCCTGGCGACTGTGGCTCCATGAGCCCTACGATCACTGGACGGAGGGGGTTGCCTGCATTATGGGAGATGCTGCCCATCCAGTAAGTCATGGTGCCTTTCTGTCTTTGCGTTTCATGCACTGACAGAGATACAAGATGATGCCGGACCAAAGTCAAGGTGCTTGCCAGGCGATTGAAGATGCTGCCGCTATTGGTCTTGTTTTCAGCAAGAAGCACTTTAACGGGGACATTCGCGAGTCCCTCAAAGCCTTTGAGGAAGTTCGCAAGCCAAGGGCTACCAAGGTCCAGGCTGCATCAGCAAGGGCCCGGGAGAACATCAACGAGCGCATTGGTAAGAGATCTGGATCTGATACCTTGAGACTTGGATACTGACGATTGTGAACAGGCTTTTCTAGCAACACAAACACCAAGGTGTACAATGTTGCAACTGAAGATGGCAAATTGACAATCGATGAGATGAACATGTAAGTTAGACTAATAATCGGAAGTGCACTCCCTTTACTGACTCTCTGAAGGTATAATATGAATGACCATGTTGCGGATGTATTCAATGAGCGAAGGCTTAAGGAAAACATCAAGTCAGAGCCAAAGGAGGAAGACCATAAGTTCGCACTAGGCAGAGGCACGATTTCCGTGGCTCAGCATAACAGTATTTCAGCATCTTAGTTTATATAACCGTCATTTTATAATACTCTTATAGTAACCTCGTCCAGTGGTATAACTACGATCACTATACTAGTCATAGCTGGATACAGCCTTAATCCTTCAAGGCGCTAAACTAAAATCTGACAGGGACGGACTTTTAAAAATTACCAAATGTCCAAACCACCTTAATTGATCCGACGGACTATTCACTGCTTTCCTCAAGCTTACATCCTTATCAGACAATGCTGATTATATATAAGCCACTGAATCTCGAAAAGGCTATAAGAGAAGTATACAATTAAACACTTTATTCATAAACTCAGAAAGCCTCTCCCCTTCCTGAACACCAATTGAATAACTATCCCCAACTCCTGCAAGCATCATGTCAACTACTGATAGTACGACCTTTAAATTCTACGCTTTATTCTTCAAATGGATTGGCGCATCGTTGCTCTCGGAGGAGCATATCTAAACTTTATTAATCCAACTACCTCAATGGTACCTAACTCGAAATACGACCCGGATTAAGATTTTATATTTACAATAAATTTATATTTATATTTACTGCATAAATAAGATATGGCCTTTATAGAAAAGATTTCAAGTTCCAGAATGCCAGTCCAAGTTTGGTATATGCAATGCTATTGGTGTAACAACCGATTGAATCTGTGATGCCAAGAATAGCAAGACCCGTATAGGTTCTACCTACAGCAACTGCTGCAGTATACAGAACTACGGTGGAGCGTCGTCTAGCCATCGCAGACAAGTACGGTACAAGAAGATGTAGTCATGCTGGGTTCTCTCGAGGTTGTCTCACAGCTAACATTCCTACCACCAATTGAGCTTGTGGATATGTCAATGGAGAATTGGCTTGCGCCGGCAGTGCCTGGAATAATCAGTGCTGTTTCAAAGCGGGCTAATGCAGTGCCTCAAACAACCATTGTGATGCTGGATAGTGAGTTTATGTTTTGCTCATTTTATGCAAGATCCTAGTAACTGACTTGATAATTATAGTCAAAAAGGTTTTAATAAAGTAATTCTTTCGAGCGTTTGGGTGTCGAGGAGAGACGTCAGGTATAGGGTGTGAGATAAGCAACAGATTTATTTGTGTTGCATAGATTGTAGAAAGGCATTAGACATATAGTTAAATATATAATACTATTATTAATTTGTATAAGTTTCTAACTAACTAAAAGTCCCAGAGGGTACCAAACGCAGGTATGTTAGCTTTGAAGTATTAGTAATAACCCTACAGAGACTAAGGAATAAAATCATACCTGTATAGCATCCTTGCATTATTTCATCATTACCCTTTCTATTAGATGTAATAAAAACAACTTCAGCTTCAAAGCGTACCCAAGTCTCCTTTAGAAGCTGCATTGTGTCAGGTCGCCGACCTTCCTTTTTTGTATCCCATAAAATCATCCGCTTAGGATCGATATGCTTCTGGATTAGGTCGCATATTGTTACACCAAAGGCCCTTTCTTGATCAGAGCCAATCCAGATAAGAAACCTGATGTATAAATATCAGTACTTTACTTAATCTCTACCCTGATATAAGAACATACCAGTCTGGACTCTGAATGCAGGTAGATAGCGCAGCTCCTATACCTGTTCCTGTACAGATCCTGATTCCCCTTTTGTACATAGCTGAGGCATGACCAATGCCAGCTATTAGTGTTGTAAGTATAAGCAAGTGAGTGGTTGTGAGTATAATCAAGTGGGTAGTAAGGTGAAATTAATCTTACTGAACTTGAGCTCCCTTGTCCACAATGTCGTCGGTGGATGTGAGAGGATACTTTTTGTAAAGTCACCTTGGACACCACAAACCATATAGTGGTATGGAGACTCAATGCCTTCGCTGATAATTCCAAAGGCATGAAACTCCTTAACGGCAGTACGACTGATCCTTCCAACGAGCCCTTGTTGCATACCTCGGTTGAATCGGATAATAGCAAGTCTGGGCGAAGGCTATATTGGCATGATTAGCTTATAAAGGATCAAGGCCTGATGCTATATACTTACAAGTTCTACTTGCACTGAGACCTCTCGAAGCGTGGCCCATGGTAGGGCAACACTGGTAACAGTTACTTACTATTATATGGAAAGAGAAGTGAAAAAACGTACAGTATTGTAATAAAAAAAGCAAACCATAGTTCCTGTCCACCCAGAATCATGCTGACGTCGGATTGCCCTTTCTTGCGATTAATGTCGTTGAGGTTGCTTAGGATAACAAACACCCAGGTCATCTACTACTCATTAGTATTAACACTTACATTACAGAGGATACCTACTGCTATACCAAGCCAGCCAACAAAGCGGTGGTAACGCTCGAAAGTATTGTGATAATTACTGCATAACTCGTGTCAACATCGTCCTGGGATCATAACGGCATTGAGGGAAAGTCTACTTGCGAAGCCAAGGGAAAGCACTGAGAACTGATATGCAGATCAGTGTACTTGTGATGGCACCTGTGGCAATAACGGAGCTGTGCTGCATTCCTCGGTTTCGTATCATGTGTATAGTTTTGAGGATAAACCAACTGCCAACCTGCATTAGAAGTAATAGCTGTAAGTTTATAAGGCAATCATACACAGCTGCTGATAGCCCGCATCCAGAGTGAAGGCCTCCAATATGTTGTAAAGTCGAGGTTGCTGCCAAACGTATCCTTAGAGGAGCCCACTAAGCCTTTCCATTAGCATACATTTAATATCCCAAAGGAGTCCCTGACATACACTACGCAATCCGTAGATAGCCATTGTGTATAGCAATCTTAGGAATAATTCATTTCTCATAAGTACTGCGAAAAGAAGGTTTCCAAGCACCATTGCTCCAGAGTTATGTATGGCGTAAGAGAAGTGACCAAGTTCAGCCGATATCATCGCAGTTAGGTTTAGCGAAGTGCACAAGAGGAACAGCTTCCGGTATGTATTGAACCATAGATGGAATAGTACCCATCGACTAACTGACTTATCTATTAATCGTATTGACTTGGTAACTTCGAGGTTCGGCATCGGCACGGACTTTGCTGGTCGTTCAATTGAGGTCCTAGATAGGTCGATGGTTTCGTTGACGGTTGATGTTGCCTCTGAAGCAATATGGGCAGAGGGCGGTATTGTCGGAGGACTTTGTGATGCGTCACACAAGCCTTTTTCGGCATTATCGTCATCATTGTGGCTAATGCTTTGACTGCCAAGGGGAGGGAGTTCTGCTGAATCCCACTGCATACGCATATTGAAAATGGAACCTATACACCAGGATACATCATCCGAGGGAACAATTTACAAATTCTACATACAGACTCATATATTTCTACTATATTCTACTAACACTAATAATTTCAAGGGAACTATACTTAGTCTCGGAAACAGCCTCATCCGGACACAGATGCCGCTTTACCGTTTTGGTCTAAGAGCACGGAAAGAATCACATCCGGAAATTTAGCCCCAATACTCGCAGTCGATCTGCATTACGCTATCCTCAAACTGTAACTTTAAGTCACAGCTCGGCATATCTATCCTCCTGGTGTGCTGCTCATTGACGGCTCAACTACCGATTGTTACCCTCTAATCCTTTTAGAGACTTTAACTGGGAAGAAGCCACGGAACATAACACTTCCGTTAAGCCACTATTCCTCTCCTGTCTCATTTGACTTTTAAATTTACATATCATCATTATCATCATTACCGGTATGTCTTAGAAGTTAGCTCTCGAGACACTGCTGCTGTCCGACTTGGCGGGCATTATCTAAGTGGGGTTTGCCATGGCCCGCCAAGGGAGACATGGAGGAAGCTGGACTTCGGATGATTGGGCTTGTGGTGGATCGTATGTCTTCCTTACTTTGGTGAGACTGCACTTCTTAGTGGTCAGCCATGGAATTACTGGCATAAGTGACAGTCAGGGAGTTAAAAAGCAGACTTAGACATACCTGACAATGAGGGTATGAAGCTATGTTGGAGAATAAGCTCCCTCCCCGAGACTTTCCTCCAGTAGAAGCTGTCGTAGATGCGACCGATTAGGTAAAGCGCGAATTAAAAATCAGGTATCTTGGTGAATCGCAGGCGGCAGAATACATGACGCGTATCATGACTCTTATGGAGCTCCCCCTAAAACATATGACGCCTAGAAGCACCAACAGAAGCATAGTGGTTTTGCTCCATCATTCCGAAAAACATCACTGATATGCTAGAGACTAGTTATATAGCCAGATAGTTCCGTTACAAGTAAAAAGAGGAACGCCTGCCTACGACTTGATCTTGAAACCGGGCAGCACGCAGCAACACTTGCTGGTCTCTTACAATGGGTAAATCTGTGATGATTAGTGTCTTAGAGTGCGATAACCATATTGATCCGGACAGGTCAAAGTGGGGTGGTTATGGCCCTCTTGTTTCCAAATGGCTGAGGTCGGACCATCGTTTGCGGGAACGCGCACAAATACGTGTCTGGGATGTGAAGAATACCATGGACTATCCAAAGCCAGGAGATTATGATGTGATCATAATCACTGGTGCACGTGAGTCACGGCCACAAGAACTGCTGAAACGTGCATTGACGAATTCGAGTACAGCCGCAAACCCGGATGGTCAGGAACCCTGGTTGGTGAGGCTTCGGGAATATATCAACAAGGAAGTCGAAATGACATCTACTCAGAAGTTTGTCGGATTTTGTTTCGGTCACCAGATTTTAGCAATGGCCTACGGGTTATCCGTTGAATGTAGTGACTCGGGATACGAGTTCTCTGCAACAACTATCCAGCTATCAGAGACCGGGAAAACACTCTTTGGACAAGAATCTATTGTATGTTCAAAGTGACAATGACTTTCTTTAGATGCAAAGGCTTATGTGAACATAGTGTTTGAATGAGGGCCACCAGTTTCAGGTCAAAGACCAGGACCTAGGACAACTCCAGAATCTCGGCTGGACGGATCATACTCACATACAAGGTCTCTTCCTTCCAAAACGCCTTTGGTCACTACAAGCCCACCCCGAATTTGATGCTACAGCATTAGGTCGAATACTGGAATTTGCGAAAGCGAAACTATCAGAGAAGGAATACCAGAGTGCAAAGGAGAGAAATACAGGCAATGTCGAGCAGCAAGTTGCTTTGGATTCATTAGTCAAATTTATCTTGGAATAGAGATACAGATACTAATATCTTGATAATATCTAAATCTATGAAATGCAAAGACCTATCAGCTCTAGCATTTTAGTTTTTGGTATCCGGCCTGTGAAATGCAATAGTGAAGTAATTGCCAGAGCTGTGCCAGAACAATCTCGCTGCCATGCTGGAGAGTCGGATGCTACAAGGGCCATCAATAAGGTCCAAAGATTAGGCATCTAACTTGGTGTTAGTATATATATCACAAGAGAATCATGGGTTAGTGCGCATGTGCTTACCTCCGTTGGTAGGACTGTACTGAGATTCTGATATACCTGCTCAGTAGAGATATTGTCCTTGGTAATAGCTGCATCAGTGATTGACTGTAATGATTGCCAGGCTACGCTGTTCTCAAGCATGAGAACCGCTTCAGCCTCCCTGAGAACCTCTTCACCGAGACCACGACGCTCCGAAAGCTCCCATCTTCTTGAACCTTCCAGAATCTCGGCAAACACTCCAGGAAGTCTCCTGATCCTGCTAAATCGCTGTTCGTGGAAGAGCTTGGACGCTTCTTCAAACTCATCGGCATAGTATGACGTGACTAGATCGTCAAAGCTTTCGAACCCCATTGCACCAACGCATTCCATGACATTCTGAAATCTTACGTTCAGTGATTCTCTGGGCACGGTTGCTGGTGATCGGGAAGATGAGGCGTAGCTTGGTTGTCTTGTGGTGGATGATTGGGCTTTTAGTGAATTGGAGTTAGTTGAAGAGGGTCTTGGGTTTTGGTCTGGTGATTTATCGCAGGAGCATGACTTTGGTCCCTCCAAGTTTGTGTCTGCTATCATCCATCCAAGATCTAATTCTGCCTCAAGGTCATCTGTGATGAAGGGGGGATGAGATGCAGCCGTATCAAAAGTCGATGTGGGTAAGGACTGCACTATCGCTGAACTGGTGTTCTGGTTCACCGTAATATCGTCAAAATGCGCTTGATGGAGATATCCATTGGCTTCATGAGGCTCGGTTACGAGGCTTGAACGGCTACTTTGCTGTATCTCGCGGCTTGGTCCAACTTGTTGATAAGACCTTACTGCTTTGATCACAGGAGGGCCTGAGATCCCACTCCCAGGAGCGAGAGAACTTGCTGGGGAGAGGATGTAATCCGAACCCTTGTGAGTAGAACTCTCGTGGCTCCTTTCTCGGTTTGAACGGGAGCCAAGAACTTCGGGCAAGCCCTTAGTCGATCCCCGGTTGTTTGTTTCGGGCGATGTATATGATATACGTTGATGAACAGAACCTTCAGGAAGACAAGGTTGCTCTCCAGTCTCAGGACCCTCTTTTGATGAATTTGCATCTTCGTACTGTGCCACCTTCTTTTGCAGGTCGGCAATACGAGACTTGACACGACGCCCTATATTCCAGCTCGTCAGTAACAATTGCAAGCCAAGCCTACCACTGCGGGTTCAGCCTTACGGTAACTTCGCTGGGCAACCCTATTCTGCAGGCGCTTCTTGGCCCTTGGGTCCGTGTCTCCTTGGCATTCCAGATTGCTGGCGTTGGCATTGGCGCCCAGAGTTTGAGATGCAGGAGTTAAAGACGGGTTGCTGGTAAATACAACATTCATGGCGGTACCTAATTGAGGTGCAACCGACATAGTGCACCCAGAGTTTCACAAGCTATTCAATCAAATGCAATTGGAAGACAAAAGCCCTTTCAATACTGTCGGCTTTTGAGCACATTTGTGAATTCTGAAACAGTAACAAAGCACGTGAGCATCATTTCCTTGTTGAAATGAAACCAAATGCAACGTTAAGGCGTTTTGCTGCAGCTTACGGGCATCCTCAAAAGTTCCAATCCAAATCACTTGAAAACCCACTGATTCTCCACCAACAAGGCAACTCTGGCAGATCGAGAACGTCCATCTCATTACATTTAGCCGGGGTCTACACTATGATTCTTGTTTAGCCCCCAAAGAACGCTGCATACGCCATTCGCAGGATCAACTGGGTCGGATTCGATTTCATAACAATCGGACAGGCCTCAATTTAACTGGCTGGCCGTGTGGCTTGTTTTGTTACACAACTTGCGCAACCTGGCTGACAATTGCAGGGAGCCGATTAGGCTGCCACATAGGTCGAGTCCATGCCGCGTATGTATCCCGGCGCATAAAGGCCAACATAAGCTTGATTTTTATGCGATTTAAAAAATGTCGGCATATTTTGCCTTATTTGATTGAGTACTCAAAAGGATTATATATGCGGCCCGACCCGGCTTGGAAGAACTGTCAGCACAAAAGTTCCGAGGCAGTCTAACCTTGAGAAGATATTTGTTCCGATGAGGCAATTGCCGAGCTTACGCGCTGATTATGGCGTCATGGTCGGCTGATGGATCTATACGTCAGATTATGCTTCGACTTATGCTTCAAGTCCTGCTCTCATGGTCAGACATCGAGTCATGCTTAGCTGGGGGAGGGCATGCAAATGACTAGCTTTCACCAACTGCTATATGCAAATTCGAAGGTAATTCAGTAAATTGTATTCGACTACTGAATTAATGGCTATATCTAGCTAATGTTCTCACTCCTCATCTAACACATCCCTGCAAGTTTGTATCAGGCGATGATAGGTCTCCAGCACCTTTCGTCGATCAGTCCTAGACTGCACTAAGAAATAAGCCAGAAACTCGACACCTAGTGGCGGTGATACAAGTGTGCCAGGCTGTCTAAACAACTCCGACCTGTAAACTAATGGAGCAACGTCTGGCATCCTCTCCAGGACTTTCCCACAGAACCCTTGTGGTACCAGTACGTTATGACGGTGAATTGGGATCAGGCAGTTCGCGCTCCAGTACTGTGTCTCGGATAAGAAAGGCTTACACATCGCTTTGAAGCGATCGCCATCTCTTAGGCATTGGAGGAACTGTAGCGCGCAAAGATCTACGCCGTAAGCATGAAGGGTTGAGAACGCGCAGTCTAAGCCAGGAGGGCGTGCGTTGACCTCAATAAGATACACCTCAGGATCGCTTGGTGACGGGTTGTCTGTATCGGCTAAATCAACAATACCGTCGATTTCCTGGTATCGCATGCTTGAGTTCTGGACTCTAGCTTCAACATGGAAAACGCCATTTCGGAAACCAAGTTTGAGCAGTGTTTTGTGCAAAGATGACTTGATCAGGTTCTGCTCCTTCTGGCACAATAGCGTCGGTGACACCATGACAGTCTCCCCAAAGTTGTCGGCAATAGTGGCGTCGCTAGCATCAGCTGTGCAGGGGAAATCATCGGTGATCTCTGCGAACATAAGCTCACCATCCCAGAGAGCAATGTTGGCGTCTATCTCTGGCCCACTTATGTAAGTCTCGAGAAGAATCCCGTATTTCGTGAGACCATCGTTTTCGAGCTGGTCGATTGCTTCCCGAAGTCTTTGGTGATTCCGAACCTTCTTGACACCACGAGAGGCGCCACCACGGCATGGCTTTATTACCAGAGGGTACTTCAAGGTTTCCAATGTCTTAGAAATCTCTTCACTATCCAAGTCCGCGGCGCTCTCCAACCTGAAAGACTGCATATTGGGAGTATTGAGAACCTTGCGGGTTGCATCCTTGTAGTGAGCAGTGATTATAGAGTCGACGGGTTCAGTTTCAAGATTCGCCATTTCGGCTGCCTTTGCAGTTGCAATGACATACTCATCTGAAAAGGTGATGATGCCATCTATTTTGCGGCCCTTGACAGCTGTGGTGAGCCTTTGAGGTAGACAGTCGTCACTGGTCATATCGACAGCAATAAATTCGTCTCGCAGATGACTATATTTTGGGCCCTCCATGAAATGGCCAGGACGATCAAGGACAACGACGGCTATTCCGAGCGCTCTAGCCGCGTCAAAGGGTCCCTCTGAACCGTAGCCCCCTGTTGTGCTATCAAACAGAGGGCGACCGCCAACTACAGCCACGGTCAATGCTGGAGGTTTGTCTGGGATTACCCATTCGAAAGAAAGCCTCTCGTTCACTTCCCGGTCGACAAGGTCAAAGGCCTCAAGGCCACGAGCCGATTGGATGGATCGTTTGCAGATCAAAGCTCCAGGAGAGGACTGTAAGAGAGAAAGCAGATTGGTTTCTGATTGAAGCGCCGCGGGGTAAGGCTTTCCCTCTACTTGGAAGGGAACGACGGACTCGATACAGTCAGAATGTACCATTCTCAACTGTAGAATGTCACGTCGACAGAGATAACCATCACGTGGAACCAACAAGACCTTGATCAGACCTTCGATGGCGTGGTCCGGTCCGTTGCCCTCGACGTAAGGCGGCTTTGATGTCAAAAGTTTGTTGATAATAGTTCCCAATGGTGTGTCGGTACAGTCGGCAAGAAAGTCCGTTCCTTGACTCGCACGACCGTTCGTCTCGGCCTTATCCGAGGATATGACATCCAAAACGAGATCGATAGATTTGCAATACGGAAGAGCATTTCCGTTTAAATTTTTGGGGTAGAGAGGGCGTGAGAATCTCCAACGGCATTCGGCTTTCAAGGCAGCTAGTAAGGAGACAAGGTAACATGTCAGCATAAAATGCTCATGACTGGTGGAATCTCACAGGGGTAGCTTACACTCACTACCGAGAGCCTTAACCGAAAAGGTCTCGGAGAACAACGATCCATCCATCTCAGGTGTTGACTGACTTCCCATATTGGCTGCAGGTACTGAATCCTTTGGCTATGAAAGGAGCTTTGCAGTGGGTGAAGGATTGTGAAGAAGTACTGCTTCGTCTTTGTTATTGTCTATTGTCATGGATTGGTGTCCCTCGTTTTATCCGTAAGTGAAATTCTCGTTATGACATTTGCATGGCAAACGTGGCTGCATTAGACGTCATGTTTTGGTCGCAACGCAGCTGTAAGAGATTTGTCAAAAATGTCTCTCGTAATAACGTATTTCAGACACCTGCCGTAAGAAGAGCTAGGTGCCTTGTTTACCATGATCTGCATTGTTGGTCAGATTTGGGTGGCGGTGAACCGGGGCGTCCGATGCATTGCTCAAGCAGAATATGGCAGTACTGCTCCCTTCCCAACCAACAACGTCTGGAGTAAAATATGACATATTACTAAATTCAAAGCTGTATCCGGAGTTATCGCATCGGAGGTTACTGACTGGGGTGTCTCACCCGGAC
>JAAOAY010000484.1:0-14115 GCA_013396255.1 Fusarium sp. NRRL 25303 | reverse complement strand
GAATGGGAGGGGAGGGGGGTGGTGTGATGGTCCCGGGACCAGATTCAACCAATTCGAGTTCTGTCCTTGTCCGTCCAGGGGTTAAATGGCACCCTAGGGACACAGAGTTCCGGGAAAAAACCATGATAAGCTAATTCTGGTCTGGCTAGTTTGTCTGAGGCACAGCCGAAGACCTGTGTGCCTTTTCTCTTTTCTATGTACCTCGCAGCCTCTTTTTTAGTAGGTAGCTTGTCTTACTGGCCATATGACATGGTGATGCCGAAACCCGCCAGCGGCCGCGATACCGGGACAGACCCTGATTCAAGTTAGGGTGGCAACTCAAAAATCATTTCATGGATCCAAGTTCTACTGGTGTTATGTAGGAATTGGGCGTGGGGCGTCTTTGCTGATCATATGGTCCATCAAACGCAACACCAAAACCAACTCCAAAAGATTCGTGCAGCCTACCGGCCCGGCATATTCAGTGGTATGTATAGTATCTAGTCAGCTAGTCTATCATCGTATGACGGGAAGAAGTGAAAACCCTTCCCCAGACGATTGTGATGCCGTGTCGTGCAGTGTGTCATGTGGGGGCAAATCATGCCTAGATTGAGCCTGACAGGCACCCTTTCCAGATGTTCCAAGCTTCGCGAACACACGAGAAGTCTGTCTTCTCTTGGAGGGTAGCCTTGGACATGATGCAGATAGAAGGGGTGACAACTAATCTTGCAGCAACTCACCTTAACTATGCAACGCGGTAGCAACAAGTGGCCCCGACTCTTCCAACTCTCTCTGTTCAGTGTCTGCCTTTTGATCATCAAGCACACTCTCTATCAGACCCACGGCGTTTATGGGAGCGCTAATAACGTCATTATGGGGATTGACCCCGGCCATGTCCCCTCAACTCGAGGCACGGGGCCGGAGAACCCCGCTGGGAGCGGACCGGGACCGATCTTAAGTCAGGGTCGTGCAAGGTCTTGACAAAAGTCTCGATGCTGCCATTTGTTCTGGCGAAGATATCAATCAGCCACAGGGTGTCGAAACCGGGTCTAGAAGCGGAACCTTTGACTCTTGAAAGAAAAATCACTCTGTCGGTTGGCGAAGATGAACCTGGTGTCTTCTCATCAAGGCTTTATGGTCATTCATTTTTGGAGACTTATACTAAAGCAATCATCTTGATAGTCGGGCTCTCCGATTTCCAACTCCTCTTACTTATTCATGGTGGTGCATGTACATTTCTTTGACTGCCTCAGAGCCTCTTGCAAGTCGTTTCGCCTCGTGCATCATTTTTCACTGGCTCTATTTTCCCTCCTCTTCGTATGTGCTGCGGCTCTTTCGAATTCATCCGTTTTTCGTATCTACTGCAGTTAGAAATCAAGGCACAAGACTCCCACAAGACTTGCACAGGAAGTTGTAGACATCAATGCACTCGGTAGATGTGTACTGCCACCACCTCCATATACCAGTTGACTATACATTCCTATGATATCGGCTTCCTCCTGTGCACAATGAAGCCATACGATGTCAACCATGCCTGTGGTTGCTCTCAAGCCAGCTCCCTGAGTTCGAAATCGGAGCTCCCCTCCTCACACGACTATGTAGTGATTATGCAGCAAGCACCGCTCCTTGTGTATCCCAAAGATGCAGGTATGGATCGTTGGTGTCCCAACTTGGGTCACATTTATGCATGTATTAACCGGAATGGCGCGAACGAACCACAGCCAAGAGCCGCCATTGTGTCGGTTCTCGATTGGTGCATACTATAATCTGAGGTCTCCTCTACACGGATCATGATGTTGCTTAGTGGTGAGATTATCTGATGCTAGCTGATAGGGGGACCACATATGTAAGATCTCCTGATTCTGATAATTGGAGTCGTGCTAATCAGGGTATTTGACGATAGTGGGCGTACAGTTTTTGAAACTAGATAGAATCACACACTGCCTTAGATGACGCCTAATACTTGCTTGAAAGGAAGGCCATTAGGCTCAAGCTTGAGAGCTACTTTCACAAAGGCCAGGAACCAGCAAACAAGGTGCTATCAATTGGAAATCGTTGAAATGGCCAAATGTCGCTCGTTGACTCGGTCGTGTTAAACTTGAGTCAATCTAATGAAGGGTACATTTGGAGCAAGCTGGGATCTTCGTCCAACCCTAGCTGTTTACTCCCAACGTAAGACGGGACTGCAAGCCACATCGACATCGCAGCGTGGTGCCTGGATGGGTAGAGAAAATTGGTGGTGTTGGAGGCACTACAATATAAATACCCTCCATACCACCCATACTATCCATAGCTGAATACTTTGATCTGAGCATTGCATTAGACTCGGAATCCCATTGACCCCTACGTCAGGTTTCAGTTCGTACCGTCTTGTTTTCATTCTCTGTGTTTTAGATGATTTCCAAATCCCATGGAACGTCCGCTGTGTAGCATCTCGAAATAGTTCACTGTGAATGCATCGCCTACACATTTTCGTTATGCGAGTGACCCTGAAGAATTAGCTGTGATCTTGGGATCACTCGCTTCTGGACAAATAAGAACAGTTTCCATGGAAGATGTTTGGTCAGAATAAACCAGACTCAAGGTAACGCGAGGTTTCTGGACGTAGATCGTGCTGACTTGATGCTCGTCTAGTTGGTACACAGATATGATTGACAAAAAGTCTGCCAACTGTATGCTCGCATGGTCGCAGAATAACTTTTCTTGAATACACCTGACAATGTGTTGAATAAAGCAACATAATGAGAACAGGGCAAAAGCGACCTGTTTGCAAGATGACAAAGTCCCCCTGACTTGTGAGGCTCATCATGCTTCCTGGGAGTACAATCCTGGTAAATGAGAGGAGTTGACCAAGCATTGTTTGATAGGCTACGACACCAAGCAGCAAACCTCCAATCACCCGAGAATTGCCTCGGGAGTATTGTCCGTGATAACCATAATTGAGCTGAAATTTGTAACTTGACTACGATCTTTAGGACAACAGAGGAGTATTTACTGCGATGCTTGATGAGAAAACTGTTGACGAGCAGACACAAAGAAGTACAAAAGACCATTGATCATCAAGAGGTGTGTGAAGACACTGTCTTTTAGCCAGATAATGCCAACCTCAGGTCGGCAAAGCATACAGTCCCAAGAAAAGAAGAAACTCGGCTGATCCCAGTCCTCTGGTATTGGAGAATATTACCAACTCCAGCGTATTTTTACATCCGAGGTCTGCATGGATACTAATATCGTCGGCGAATAGCTTGACCGGAAGCCTCATCATACCCTTCGTATTCCTAATGTCACGCTTTCCAAGTCCCTCAACGCCATAGCTGAATTAGGGTGCCATCCACGTCCGCAGAGAGCAGACTTGGGGCCAGAACAAGACGAAAACACCTGACCGTCCGTCGCCCGCTTGGGAGTTCAGATGGCGACCCAGATGAGCATAACAACTACATCGAGACCCTTGCCCTCACCGCCATCATACTTGAAGGTCCACATGCCGTCCTTCTTCTGGTCCCAGTAGGCGCCTGTGGCACTGTGCATTCCTCGTCGACCGACATGGGGCTTTCCGTCAGTGGCAGTCGCTTCGGAGCTCGTAGAAATATGAGGCTCTTCAGCCTTGATCTCGGTGCCACCACGGGGCTTGTTCAGGGCGGACGTAGGGACGAGGTGCTGTACGATGGTACTGTTGCATGCGAACTTGAACGAGGGAGCAGAAGCCCCCTCGGGGGTTGATTCAGAGATGACGGCTTTCAAAACGGAACTCTTCAATCATGGTCAGTTTTCCAGCTACAACGGCTGTGTAGAGTTGTGTCTTCAACCTACAATAATTGTTGAATTCCATTGCTCGGTCTTTTCATGATCGTAGAATTCTGCGCTTCCAATCGCGCTGTTGCAGGCCTGTAATTGTTGTGATTAGTACACGCGTCGAAAGAAGCGACCGTCTTGTGGTTGGCGGTAAGCAGAGATGAATGGGCGACGTACATCAGTAGCGATCTGCTTGAGGCGGTTGGGGGGAATCGGCTAGATAAAGATTAACTCTTGCACGGATATGGGATCATTTCAGCGTTTATGCACATACAGGAGTGGCCATTGTCGAGGTTGGTGTCGTGTTAGGGTTGAGAGGATGGTTTGGAGCTGAGTTAATGTTTGACGGATGGCGTCGTGGATCGGATTGGACAGGTGGAAAACGGTCGGTAAACAAAAACAAGCCTCGTTATCAGAGGAACCGGGTTATGCATTCATGCACAAACCAATGGCTACCACCTTCAGTAACAACAACCTCACTTTTTTTCTAAATCATGCTTCGCTGAGAAATTCTCATGGTCAACACAACTAAATCTAGTTTTTTACTATCCATATCCATAATTGGGACAATTTTATTATCATGATTGTTCTAGCTCAGCTTGTGTCAGAATGTCTTTCTATCGCGGCTACAATGTATTACCCAGACACTGGAAGGGAGCCAGACCAGGGCACGTGATCAACAAAGCTGGTGCAATCGATTGCTGACAGGCTCTACCTACGATCAGAAAGCTAAACAATTCGAGATAATAGTGTTGATCTAAAATGCATGATCTTATTCTGAAATTCGATATAGTTCGGTCTTCATCTCTTAGTTAGGTATCGTAGTCTTGTGTCTATGTCTGTCTATTAGTACTTCATGTCTTCGCTTCATTTTTAGCGATGTCAATGCTTGGTTGTTTTTTTGGTATAGCGAGAGCCCATGATGAACTTTCGTGAAACAGTTTCTTCTTATTGGATATGAAGTTACGCACTGATCCAATATGTCTCATTAGTATCTGTAAGCATTGCTAGAAACAACAAAATTATCTTTGCCTTCGAAATGACTCGTCATTCCAAGCGAGGTCTATGAGATTGCGAGAATTATTACAAGTTGGAAAAAATACCTATGTGGTCTATCATCGGCGTACAGGCAGGTCGGTGATTCCATACCTACCTAGGGCGTCAAGACAGATCCGGCGGTACCTGTATCCGTACCTGCTTCTGAATGCTGAGTCTTCTGCAGTTGATAGGGCGGTCGCGTGCTGCTACTATGTCCAACCAATGAGCCACGTGCTCTTCGAAGCAGGATCCAAGCTTGCTACTTACTGGAACACACACCGAGAAGTGGGTCCAGAGTCTCGTCCTCGTTTCGGCAGTCCAGTCCATGTCGTACATAAACAGACGACTTGAACCTTTTCTTTATCACAAACATTTTTTGATCAAGTGAAGTCATTCGCCAATCGCTCGCACTGGGATTACCGATTGAGCGTCATCTCATACCTTCTTACTTGTAAGAACTCCCAGTTTTACTTTTACTTGACAGCGCTCCTCTTCCTCGCTACCAACGGGGACACAACACTCGCTACTAGAGCTGTCAACAATAAAACCTCGCCGATTCGAGCAATTCCGACATGTCTTCGCAACCTCTCCTTCAGACCACTCCCGGTACGTCCGCCCCAAGTACCCATTGAATCTTGCAATTGACACTTGGTTATCTTGCTCTGTCTAACATGTCTTCCAGGTAAGCGCATTGCTTTGCCAACCCGCGTCGAACCCAAGGTCTTCTTCGCGAACGAACGAACTTTCCTGTCATGGCTCAACTTCACCGTCATTCTCGGCGCCCTCGCCATCGGCATGCTGAACTTCGGTGATAGAGTCGCCTTCATCTCTGCATTCCTCTTCACTGGTGTCGCTATGTTGACCATGATATATGCATTGGTGACGTACCATTGGCGAGCCAAGTCTATAAGAATGAAGGGTCAGGCTGGCTTTGATGACCGTTTTGGTCCCACCGTTCTGGCTATCATTCTTCTACTGGCCGTTATTGTCAACTTTGTCCTCCGAATCACCGACAAGTCCAAGAACAATGGTAACTAGAGACTCATTGGACATCACCACAGCGGTTGCAGTCAACCAACGTGATCTAAAGCCGCTTATGTGGGAAGAGGCGGGAATGGCTCAGCGGGGAATGGAGTCTTGTGGTGGATTTGGCCATTGGCGTTGGAGCCGGGACATGTCAAATTTTCTTTACACAGTATTGCACGATTGTAGCGGCACAAATAAAAGCAGAATGTTCTATTTACTTGCGCTGGGTATCTTGTGATTTGCTAGACGACTTACTCAACCATGAACCATCTCTAGAATAGTTCAGTCAAGTATATTAAAAACATAAAAGGCAGACGAAACGGCCTGGGCAGAGTAGAAGTATCGGGATTGTATCAAGCTTGCTTGGCTGTACCAGACTGGACCGTAACACCTTTCTTTATTTTCAATTCCTGTATGGGCACAGTTGAAATGAAAACCCTCAACGATTTCACAGATCGTGGCGAGGGCTGAGGTAGCACTGCACCTTCAAATCGGCTGTGCATAACCTCGAATTCGTCGTTGTCAGAATCATTGTCTTCTTGAATGTTCTTTTCGAGAATTGTCTCTTCGATAATATCCTTGCTTTTAGACTTTTCTGGTTGGTCAAATAGCTGGTTGTACTGATAATATGCTTTCCCTTCCTCAGCAACAATCCGCTTGCATTTTTCCACCACTGTGATGAGCTTGCAAACATCGCCGGTTCGCGCATACAGCAGTGCTACTGGAGGTCGATCGCCTTGGGTCATTATGTGATTTGCGACCTGCATGATGCGCTTCTTGATTCTCGTTGACGAGATAACTGAAGCAGGTAGGATGTCATATTTGGAGTTGAGTTCAGCGAGGATGGTTTCGTGGGGAGCTAGCAGAGCTGGTGTTGGAGTCTTAGGTTCGTTGTTTCGGGGTCGCTTCGTCGAATGAGTTTCGTTGGAGACATTTGTATCTGGCTTCCTTTTGCCAGAGACATGGTTGGATGTTGCAATGGGCATTTTTGTGAGTGATGATGTTTAAAGAACGAGGTGGCTCTAGCGAATAAAACAGTTGCGGTCCAGGATTTGAGCTTTGCGGGGCGGACACATGCAAGTCCGAGCTTTTGGAGCACAGTGACATTATTCATTGGATCAAATGCTTGGCACTTTGTCGCTTGCTTAACACATACATAATGTATTCGAAGAACCTTCCATGGGACAATTTGCCAGAATCCATTGCCCAAGGTGCCTAGATAGGCGGTCTACTTGAGCACCTTCAGAGAATTCCAGGCATTGGTAAGGCATCGCGAGCTTCCTTTTTTGCCCCTACTTTTCCTTTACAAGGTGATTTCCTAGCTGTCCCTGGGTTTGAACCTAACCTGAGAAGCACGTGGCTGCAGGCAATGAGAGACAGCTTACTAAGGCACTTCATTGAGAACCTTACGGAACATGGTAAAAAGTAGCTGGCGAGGCTTGCGCCACAACTCCAAAGTTGAGTTGAAATCTTGAATGCATGAGCACAGCTCGCTAGGTTTATCTAAGTCTAATTCTTAGGTCCCTCAGGCGAGATGCTATCAACGTTACTAAATATCATTCGCCAATTTACTCATCTCAGAGTTTCCCCATCACCTTCGAACAGAGACGAGAAGTGAGCACTTTATGAGCAGCACTCCCTTCTGAAGATGTCATGGATGACGATTTGGACCAGAGTCGCTAGTGGGGCTGAGAGTAGCTCCCCAGGAACTCAAGAGAATCACCTCATCGTGCTTCAAAATGCCCCATCACCGAGCTTTAAATTGGCAGCCTTTGCATGGCATAGAAGAAGTTCTCCCATAACGCTCACTGGACGACAGTGATTGCATACAGGAATTTCAGTTTCTGCTGATGCTCTCAACTCAAGATATCAAGGAGCTTGGACCAGATTTGTACACAATAACCAACCAGAGTGAGGCTTCTAACAAGAAGGCACTCATCCATGTTAAGGTACAGACACAGGACACTAGCACAGTCTAAACAATTACAGCTTGGCTTCCAAGCCAAGTGGAAAATAAGCGAGCTGGTTGGAAGTGGCTGCAGCAACTTACAGAAAGATAGCCCCATAACCTACGGAGTACACACCATCCTGTTTCGTTCTAACCAAATGTGTCTCATTGATGGTTGCATTGTCAGACGTCCAAGACTCGTCCCGAATCAAGCGTAGGACTGATTGCCCAGATTCAAAACCAGTGGCATGTGATGGGAATAAAGAGACGGGTGGTTCAGACACGCGATGAAAGACTCCAAGGCCCCCCGAGAACTTAATGAGCAAGACAATCCTGTCAAATCTAATCAAGCGAGGTGGTTTTCAGGCAACCTGCCTAGTAGCCAGTGTAGCTGCCAAGCGCGAGATAAGATGGTTTGGGTTTGGAACATGCTTTACTACGAGTTGTTGGGGTTGCAGCCAAATCCTCTGATTAGAAGTATCTACAGTGGGGTTTTGTACCTGAAAAGGTGTCATGAAGGGCATCCCCAGGCAGCGCCAGGCTCTTCCGGGCTGTTTGTCGAATCATGATTAGGAGTCACTACCTGAGGAGCATACAAGGAAGTATTTGAAACTGCATACGCTGAAGCAGTGTCTCTATGTGCAGCAGCCTGCACTAGCTCGGTCTAGCCTATCGACTGGATCTGACGGATCTCTTCCTGTCCAGTCCTGAGTTCATTAGGCACTCGTTTGTTATCACTGCTAACACGCCAGGAAGACTAGGATCATAGCAGGAGACAAACGGCGAAACTAATCTGAAGCAGCAAACAACTGACTTGACCACCACAAAACCATATGTATCTGTCATTGCTTTATGACAAGCTATCTGCCAATCTTGGTAGGGATCGCAAGGTACTAGATGAGTTAGAATTCCGTTATGCTGACAGGGTTCCAGCTTGCATCGAATATATTAGTGGATGGTGGTTCTAACTTCTGAGTTTCTGGGCGTCGTCGTACCGCAATCACAATCCCCTGGCTCCTTCCATGCTTGGCTGGCTGATGGTCCACTCCCTTGACTCCTCAAAGGGACACAGAATACCCCAATTTCGCCCCTGGTACCCACCAACAGCCTGCCAACACTTGGCTCCCTTGACTCCTAGACTTGTTTTAGCCTGCTCGACGGCTTCGCCTCAGGTCTGCTTTTTGTGGGCACTCAATCGGCCGTTCAATCAAATCAAGTCTCTGGCCGATCGCTCATTCAATCAGGGAGGAAGCCCAGTGCACAAGCAGCACCAAAACAAGAGACCGAGACCCAAGCGTCACTCTCGGGTACTGACTGTGAGGTTGAGGTGCTCCCATCACGCACACTGCAGTGACTGCACCACCCACTTTCTCCTTCTTCCAGTTTGACTTTATCCCCATTTCCCTCGAGTCGTGTCAGACTCCCGCAACAGAAAGCTTCAATTCCACTTGCGCCAACACTTGTACTTCTGTACTTTCACTTCCCCCTCGACGCACATTCCCTCTCATGTGTTATCGATTTTCCTCTTCGCACCTTCATTTGCGCATGCACCCCCGTTTTCCCACTCTTCTCTTTGCTGCTGCTGCTTCACTACCACAACCCACCTAATCTTCCCTCTTACACGCTCTCCCATCTTGTCTCGTCTCCCTCCCTCTTCATTCACAACACACTCTCCCTCTCAAAGAAAACACTTTCTTTGTTTGCTATCTCTCAGAGGCCACAGAGTCGAGGCTTTCGCTAGCGCTCGATCACTTCTTTCTTCCCTCTCTTCCGGCACATTGTCGCTCTGAGTACTTGTCATTACTGTCGCTGGTTGACCCAAACTCCTCTTTGGTTCTGGCCTGTTCTGAGGGCCACATCATCAAACCCCTTTGCGCCCGACTCCGATTGTTCGATCCGCAAACCTACTTTCCAATTACGTCAGCCTCACCTGCGCCACAGCTCTCACAACTTTGGCACCCACTCCCATAATTTTCACCCGCCTTCAAATCCACACACAGCTGCTGCCTGCTGCATTGATACAAAAGCTCACTACGGCCCATCTGTCGTGACATTTTCGTCTTCTCCTTGACTTCTTGTCGAGGTACCCTCATGTTTCGATTCTGGACATCTGAATCACGGGGAAGCGACAAGACGCTGCCGGCAACACCACCAATAGCAGACCTACTGAAGCCATTTCAGTCACCTCTGTTACCAAAGACGAAGATATCAGGGTCACCCGAGGCGCAGCCTCCCAAACGGAGACGGTCAAGCGTATGTGGCTCTGATGAAACGTCCGATATGAACGTGCCTATAAAGCGCGCCAAGATAGACCTAGATATAATAGGCGACAGTTTTTCAGCATCCGGCCCAAAACCACAAGAAAGTCCTACGGCCCCTAGTTTGGACGATGCCCGGGATGAGATTCGCCATCAGTTTGGTCTTGAAATTTTGCTAAAACATGATGAACTTCGGCTCATTAACCAGGAACTCGCGAAATGCCAGGTTGCTCTGGAGCAGCTCAGACGTTGTCATCTCATCCCATACCCTGTGAATTGCCCAACTCCTGAACAGATGCTGAATGTCAGTGCCGGAAAGGGACCTGCTATTCAGACGCGTTCCGGGGAAGCTGTACCAAGGTGGGCACCCCCATTTGGTGTCGTTGATGGTCCATATGCCAGACACTATGCCAAGTGGCTTATTCCTGATCCTTCGTTTGATGGTATACAGCCCGAGTGGCATTTTACTCCAGAAGCCTCACGCGCAAGAGCTTCGTTTGCTGAAGGGCGGACGACAAGAAATAGCTTCACCGAATCTGGGACTTCGCTTAAGGCCCGTTCAGGCCGTGGAGCTGGGAGCCAGAAGTTACAATCTTTGTCAAGTGGCTATCCTCAGCCAAAAGACAAGGCTGGCCCATGTATCTTGAAGCGCGCCGATGGGAAGACGGTAAAATTGGTATGTCTTGATTGCAACCGGGAGAACTTTTCAAGTACTCAGGGATTTATCAACCACTGCCGCATTGCTCATAAGAGGGACTTCAAGAGCCACGAGGAAGCAGCTGTGCAGAGCGGCCATCCAATCGAAGCGACAGAAAGGGGGGCTGTTGGAGAGGAAAAGGCGCCTGCACCGACCGTGCTAACTCTGACTTCCACTTCTGTGCATCCTTTTGCCCAACCTGATATGACCGATCAGCAAGCATACAATGCTCTCAGATCACGAATTGCCGATTCGCTTAGGCTTTATCACCAAGGCAAGCTGCCTGGCGTCACCCATATCCCTTCGCTTCATGGCAAACTCCGTGGGCGTGACGTACAAATGACTGCCTCTGTCGCAGGCGCTTCGGATGTGCCTTTTCTCTCCCATCTCTTGCAAAGTCGGAAGTTCGACGGCAACTTGCGTGAACTGGTTGCAGATGCAAAGGCAAAGATCGCACTGGACGATATGACTTCTGGTGAAGAATCGGAGCCTGCTGAGACATCACTTGACGAAATGGAAATGGGAGATCCGTCTGTTGTGCGGAAACCAGTCGTTATGCGCGTGCCCGCAAAGGCTACTCATTCTCCAACTGTCATGGCCGCATCAGTCCATTCAGCCAGTAGCAAAGGCCGTGCTCCCCCAATCGCTTTCAAGAGGTCTGCAAACTGTGGATCGCATCATGCGAACCCTGTGCTCTCAGACGAAGATTTGGACATGGAAGATGTTGACATGAGCCCCAATACCATGGTCAGCAACAATGCGCCTTCCCTTGTTAGTGATGATGGAGAGTACGATGATACGGATGATGGCTCATCTGTTTCTGGCACAAGTGATCATCTCGAAACCGAGTCAGTGTCGGATGTGGAAGAGATCACGTTGGATGACGACCAGGATTCGCGCTCACTGCGTCGGGGATCCAGCGGCGCGTCAGGCGCTGTAAGGCTTCGTAAGGACGACCCCAAGCATGTTACTCTGATGACGCCGGTCAAGAGTAATGCCAGGGAACGAAAGTCGCGTAAACTCTGAACTATTGAAACATAGCATCTACACGTTGTGTGCCGATCTTCCCATTCATCATTGTCAACGCCGTACAGTCACAAACCATTGGATTCGCCTTTCTTCTTGAACCACCAATTTTCAACCATATATTTTTTTAGTCAATATCTTACGAACAACCACTGGGAACAGGTCACGATTGAGAAACGACAACTGCTTGGTTTCAGTCTGTCACAAGCAAAAATTGAGGCTATTGGGGGCGCTTTGTGGGACTACAGTACGGGAAACATTCGATCTTGTTTGAATTAGAGAATTACGTATATTCACTGAGGCGCTACGGAACGGGACTTCTTATTGGAATGCAGTTTGGTTGTTGCACCTCTGTTTTGTTTCCGTTGTTAGGATGTTGAGCAATTATCCCTAGACAAGAAGGGACATGTACGATCGGAATAGCTATATCAAGATTTTAGTCCCAAGCAGTTTCGCCTGTTTGTAGCATGATTTCTCAGTGGGAACAAGCTGGTAATGTGAGGGCGTGATGAATAAGACCAAAGGCTGGCGTAGCAATTCTTTCCCGACGACTACGAAGGCTCACAAATTGGTCGTTTGGCCAAGAAATGGTCACCTCTACCCCCTGATGGCTTTTCTCAGCTCACATGAGTTTGGGCATGCTGAGTATATCCCTGCGAAAACTTGATGACCCGTCCAATCGGATTAAGCAATGCCATCTCTAATTAAGGTTAGAGGCAAAGCGTACCAGTTAGTAGTGCAGATCTTGGAATTATCTTCAGGAAAGCACATAGAATATCCGTACATGAAATTCAGATCATCAACTGGCTAAGATCATTTACCTAGCCGAGTATATATTAATGAATTAGGTTATTAACTAAGATAGTTCATTGACGGCACGCTTTTCTGCTGTAAGCTCAGACTAAATCAAACTCCTCCATGTTACTCATAAACCATTTCCAAAATGCAATTACAGAATAGCGGCGACTACACCGGCGACGGCTAGAAGAACACCAGCAGTGTTGCGTGCCTTGTCAGCAGCATTGTTGGTGTTCTCGGCGCTGGCGGCAGACTCAGTAGCCGAGCTCGTCGCATCAGCAGCATCGGAACCAGTGGCGGTGGCATCCGATGCGTCAGCTGTCGCTGTGGAAGAGCTGGTCTTGGTGGCCTTGGTCGCAGTGCCATAGAGAGAGGCCTGCTGGCAGTTGACCTGGACCTGGCTCTGGGCGGAGCTGGCGCGAGAGTCGTCTGGGCAGTTGTTGAAGCAGCTGGAGATAGATGTCAGATGACAAGTTCAGCTCCAGAGGTACAGGCATGCTTCACTTACGTAGCAACAGCCTCATATGAGGCACAGAGACAGTCCCAATCGTTAGCTTTGCAGGCCTCGACCTTTGCGTTCTCGGTCTCGAGACACCTCTTGACAATATACTCAGCCTCGCATTCGCTAGAGGCAGAGGGAGCAGCGCCAGAGTCAGTCGAGGACTGGGCGGAAGCCGCAGCAGCGAAGAGAGCGAGGGACCAGAGGAACTTCATGATGGCAGTTACGTGAGGTTGACGTTTTGAGGATGGAGTAGGAAGAATTGGAGAATGCAGAGTAGGTTAAGGAGAAAAGACGGGTCCTGGCACAGGGAGATCAAGAACAATATATAATCTGAGGAGTCCGAGGCGTTTTCATTAATCACACAGGCGAGTACGGGGGATATTAGCAACAGGGTCTTGTTTAGCATCGTGCCGTATGGGTATGGGTATGGGCATGGGTAAGGATGCTCTGCCGTCCCAACCCCAGGCGAGACCAATGCGCCCCATAACAAGTACGTAGAATGAACTGTACATGGACAGGGGCGGCTCGGGTTTCGTTCAAGAATTTGGGTTGGAGATAGAGTGTTGAGGGGACAAAAGGCTGAATGCATGTTGCCGTTTGGTGTCTTTTGTATTATTAGTGGCTTGAGCTTGGACAAGTTTTGTTTTTGCCTACCTTAGTACCTTAGCTAGGGAGGTATGTACCTTATTTATCTGTTGTTGCTGATGCTTATTTCACCGACATATTCCAACCGATGCTCAGTCACACATGCTAAAATTTCTTTGAAGTCGTGGCGGTCAACAGGATTAACACGATTCAGTATAAACCCATTGATTCCTACGATTTCGGCAGGGTTGCTGACCAGCGTTGGCTGGGAGTAACGACAGTGCATTGCATTAACTGTTGGTCGAAGTGGGGATTTAAGCACAACCGTGGCCACCGTCGAATAATGTCACCCTTGTGCCTGTGTCGTTCGGTCTGTTTTCCTCCAACGGGAGACTTTGAAGCTGCTGTTATCCCTAGCTTTTGCTCCGGGAGATGTCCCTGCATGGAGATGGGGAGATGACTAGCG
>JAAOAY010000483.1:0-41926 GCA_013396255.1 Fusarium sp. NRRL 25303 | reverse complement strand
GGGGGGGAGGGGGGGTGGGGGGGGGAGCGGGGGGGAGGAGGCGATGCGGAACGGCTTCGGTATGTCACTTGTACCTCGTAGCCGATCGGCGCACCTCAGTCGAGACGGGATATAGGGAGGGAAACAAGATATTCAGCGGGTAAATGAAAGAAACGGGTAAGATCGTGGGTACATAGTAATAGCTACGGAAACGGCAAATAAGAGGAACTTATCAAGTTGAAAAGCTAAGCAAACAGCTTGTATAACAAGAGACAAAGATTGTCGGGGAGGGGGGCTACCTTAGTAGGTTGGTAGGTAGGATGTAGATATGATGCGTCGTCCTTCCAGGAAAGTCCAAGCGGTTGGTAGGGGTTTGTCTGGGCAGAACAACGGGACCAGAGCATACATACAGCATGCCAGGCAACCGGACTGAAAAGAAGAATGAATTATTCTACTCACCAAGTATAGTTGAGGCACACAAATGCGCAGAAGGCATGGAAGTAGCCGTGTTATTGAGCTTGCACAGTCGATTTATATGGGTGCGATGCGGTACGATAGCCGAGGCGGATAATGCGGCTTGGAGTAGGCGATACAATAATATCTTGAGAGGCAATGCTATGGTAAGTCGAGTCGAGCGGACGAAGCAGGATAAAGTACCCGAATTGTATTCGATGTGTTGCTGGTGTTGCTTGAGCTGTGGTCGAGGAGGTTGTCCAAATCGGGAAATGGAAAGATGTGGATGTGAGTAGCAGCGGGGCGTCGAAATGCAGGGTTCAGGTCCGTAATGTACGGTGATGTGATAGATGTTAAAACCCGCCCTCGGGATGATGTGAGGCCGTGCTGAAGCTCAAGTTTGAGGACAAGGAGCAAGACTCGCAGTCGCAACTCTCGCGATTGAAGTACTGAAGGTTTAAAAAAAAAGGCTTTGCTGCTTGTCTTGGGATGCGCTCCAATTTATTCGAACGCACAGACAAGGTTAGCGAGGCTTCGAGATATGTGAAGTGTGAGATGCTAAAGTTGGCGGATGGCGCAAACACGGCGGCAGGATCGGATACCGTGCATAAAATACCAGCTTGGGTCGAGATGAGCGTTCTCGATTGACGGTGACGTTCAAGAGCAAGCGGTCTGACGTCTTGTTGTATTTATGGCGCCTCCAATATAGGTAGGCCGGAGGGTCCTAGAGCTGGAGGACAGGTGATGGCTTAGAAGAGAGGGTGGCGTAAGTGTAAGTACAAAATGACAATAAAGTCGGTCAAGGGTCCAGTGCAAGACGACACTTAGTCGTGGCTGATGATCCAAAGGGGGGGTAACTCTGTAGTTGGTCGGTGTAAGTGAGTTAGTAGTCGATAAAGATCCGATACGAACAAGCCCAAGTACCAATGTAAGGGTCTCCCGTCTCTCGTGGTGGTAACTTTCACGAACGTGGTAGGTATGGATGCCGATCAAATAGACTCAACGGATAGCTGCGTTTCGAATGATCAAGTGGATTTCTCTTCTTGTTCTGTTCTTAGCCTTGCTCTTGACATGGACTCTCGCTCGTCCTTCTCCTCGTCCCCTATGGCTGGCTGTGCTTACTCCTTCAAAGTCCGTCTCCGTACGATCAAGTCCCAGATTTTGTTGATAACTGGAAAGGCCAGTTTAAAGAGTAAGGTCCCTTCTAACACGGTTGCAAGATGAGATCAACAATCCTTGACTGGAGGCTAAGGCACCACTGTCCCCTAATTTATACTCACAGGAATAGGTTAAAAATACTAGCCATAGCCGTCAAGTCAGATGTACAACTCTTATCGTCTCTCGCCCACCTGACATGATGTATTTCGGACCAAAACTGGAGGCCGTGGTCACTGGTCCTCATGTAGTTGTATTAAAGCTGGACTTGGACTTGGCTATAGATCCAGAAAGTTGGCGGTAATGGTGGCCACTCTTTTCTGCTATGTCCGGTCTCTATCTGAGAGTTGATGCAATATAGAAAAGACAGGGGAGGGTGTGGATGCGACTGTGTGTGTGGGCGCCAGGCTGAACGTGACTCGGGATTTAAGACACCAAGCCCAACCTACTGTCTGGGACTTTCAGGACTCATCGGGAATTGCTACATGCAATCGATTCCCCTCCCTCGAACCTCTTCTTCTGTGCTCGGTCATGCGCTGGATACTTTCCCATCCTTCTTCGCTCTCCCTGGCCACGCGCCCCAGCTTGAAGCCCACCATCATTGTCGCAGAATATCTCGAAGCGGCTGGTTGTCGTGAGAATCAGCGAGCGGAGTGTTTCGGGGAGACTTGACTCTTGTCGGCCTGGTGACATTCGTATACCTAGATGAGAGTCCATAGGTTTCTAGTAGTGGTTTTCCACTCACGTTCAATGCTGTTACATGTACGGCAGAAACTTGGTGCGGGCTCATTCGTTATGGAGGGTATGGTATCAGTCAGGCTCCTCTTACAAAATCTCGTCTTATTAGTTTCCCTACGGATCGTGTCCGGCCCTCTACGGTCCGCTCCTCAAGTGGTAAGTGGTAGTAGTAAACCTGGAGCGCTCCGTCCACCCGCTCCTCTCCCGCCTGGACCCTTTCCCCGTAAGTAGATTTGTTTCAACTTCTGAGGCCATGCACTGAAAGAGAACTTGGCTGTGTTTGTGAAGCAGTAGATGTGTGATATGCGGTTGGCTCTTTTTAGCATGGGCAAAAACTATGATCAGCCTCAAGATATCTGAAACCTCCAGGTGCGTCTCAAGCTCTGTCCTGCAAGGACCCAAGCTCAGCTCAGCTCCGGCAGAGCCAGACAGAAGCTCTGAGCTCTGACTCTTAAGCCTTCCCATCCCTGGCCATATGCTTCTGTGTCATGCATGATCCCTCCCGTCCCCGCCAAAAGTGTCCGCTTGAGGCTTCCATCAATCAAAGGCGGCCCGTGCAAGGAAGATGGGGGAGCCACAGGTGGCACCAGACCCCCAAGCTCGTTTCCACTCTCACACAGCCAATCATATAATCTCCTGCGCTGCCTAACATCAGCAAATACTTCTGAGAGGACGGCATTACAGGAATCGATGGGATCCAATCCAAGGAAATAATCACACGCCCAACCCCAACCCATCAACTTCCCACCTTAGTGCCGCCCTCCACTATCAACGACCAACTTCACTCCTCCCCAAACCTCCCCAAACGCCCCGATAGACCACAGTCCCCATTCTCTTCTTTGGCGCGCAACATACTCCGGCCGATTTTTGTTACGCATCTACCTTTGCTCTTATCGCTACCACCTTCGCCATTTTCGAGCGGTACGCGCGGTCGCCTGCAACCCCCCTTGGCCCCAACACTCCAGCCTCAGCCCCAGAGGACTCGTAGTCCTTCGTGCCTATCGAGGGTACTGTCACCTTGCGTAAAGCAACATCGTCAACGACAGGTCTTAGCTCTATAGGAGACAGATCGCGGTAGGCAGCCAGCTTTGTCCGCCTTGTTAACCAAGGCTCTGCCTCTATATCATGGGTACTCGTCGACTGACCACATCAACCCCCGATGCCAGATTTTCCAAGGAAGTGGATATTGCTGTTCCAAGTTATATTATTAGTTTTATACGAGGCCTCCTTTGTCGCCGTCTTCCGTTAATTCCGTCCCACCCTCCATCACACGTACGAGCTCGACTTCCAGCCCGAATCTGGATCTTATCCTGAACCTGAACCTGCGCCGCAAGATCGACCTAGCCGTTCCGTCCCTGTCCCGCGATCGCTGAACCTGCCCCTTACGTTTCCGCCCCTCTGGTCCCCTGTTGCTATGGCCTCTTCCTCCTTCAGAGACTCGATAAACTCCCTCGGCTGGAGTCGCCGTGATGAACCAGTAAATACTTCTCAGCAGAGCGGGTTGCTCTCCTCACTTCAGAGTTTGAATCCCTTCCAAGGAGGCAGCGGTTATGTCCGTCTACCTACCACCGAGAGCTCCGGTGCACCTCTCCCTGCGCCCAGTCGACGTGAAGAAGAGGAAGGCTGGTTTGTTCGTGAGTCAGCCCTGGATGTTCTTTGCCTATCGTCGCCCAGCACCCCTGCAGCGGGACATGTGCATTGCATCTGAGCCATGCCTTGAACTATGCATGTGATGCGGATGACATGCCTCGTGGTTAGAAGACACTAACCCAACTGGCAGTTAGCCGATGGGATCGCTTGTTGATCTTTGGTGCTTGTAACCTCGCTGCTGTGGCATGTTTCGTCATCTGCTTCACTCTATTCCCCGTACTCTCTCTGAGACCACGCAAGTTTGTCATATTGTAAGTCGGAAATCCATGCACAACCCTTTCAGTCTGCCCTCTTCATCCTATATCACTTGTCAATCAATGTCACGCGGGCTCACTACTGTGAGACCGCCTTGATTGTGACTAGTTTTCCCCATGATATGATGTCGTAGATTCGACATGGTGAATTTCAAAATCCCATTTGGAAACTAATGTGGGGCTATGCAGATGGTCGGTTGGATCACTAATGTTCCTGGCCTCCTTCGCTGCGGTAATGGGCCCCATGAACTACGTTTATCACCTTCTTTCGACTCCTCGACTGCCGTTTACTGCGGCTTATTTCGGCTCTATCACGTTAACCCTAGTGTTTGCCTTAAAGGTGAGGTCCAGCTTGCGATGGGCTGAAGATTTTACTAACATACCGAAAGCTTCACAGCACAATTCTTACCTTATTCTCCGCTCTCGTTCAGCTTGCCTGTCTGCTCTGGTATTTGATTAGTTATTTCCCTATGGGATCTACTGGACTGCGCTTTGCCACATCGTTTGGTGCAAGACAAGCAACAGCATGGATGACTGGCTAGAAAATTCCGTTGACTACATGCAGTACGGGACTCTGGTACTCAACACGTTTCACGATGTTCCCAGGCTCCAAGTTTTCAAGTCCTCCTGTACAACAACTGTCTGTCTTGTGTAATATTAGCAGCAAATTGACCATAACGCCATGGATTCAGGCAACAGTGGGATGGTTTTACGAGAAGAGCTGTCGATTTAGGATAAAAGCAAATACATATGTATAAATTGTCATTATATATACTTGTAATCAAGTCCGAGTCTTGTTATGGTATACATTCAGTCAAAGTACTACGGTCATCATTTGGCGTAGTAGGCCCCTTCGTGTCCTCACACGGTCTTAATCTCTATTTTCCCATGTAATCAAGTCCCAGACTACCAACCTGAGCATTCCACACCAGTAAGGTAAGGCAGTTTCCATGTGGTGATTGATGATTAGGTAATCGTTGCCCAAAAGGGCAAGTTATCAGGTACTGTATCCAATGAGCAAACCCATATACATGTGTGGCATTGGTTTGTAATGAAATCTGGGAAGATTTTGCAGCCACTTGGATGTTTGAAGGAAACCTCAGAGTTGGAAAAGTACTAGGTACTTAGGTACGTGAGTACCTAATCATAACTGAATGGTTGTTTAGAATATAACTGTGTTGGATCTGAAGAAAAGTTCTTCTTACCGTAATCAACAGGAAATCAACCTTAATCAGGTAGGCAGCTTTCCAAATGCAATGACGTATGCTTTAATAAGCTTTTGCATTTAAAAGTAAAATTATGACGGGGGGGAAATTCACCAGACTACCTAGGTAGTAGTGTGTATAAGTTGAAAAGACAATCGGCGCACGAACTACCTATTTACGATTCGTATCTCTCGATTTAGTATTGAACTGCCTAATGATTTTTCGAAGCTGTTGAGATTCATGATCACTAGATGCCTTGCTGCCCTTTGTCTAGACATCTGCATATGTGGTCTTTCGAGACGTATGCAGATTCTCATATAGTTGCTCTGCAAGTTTACAACCTGCTGATTTGCTTCTTGGCGTGCTCGTAGATCGAACATGACCTGATGTGTAGCCAGAAGTTGCGTAATTTCTAGCCCGTTACCGTAGACTCAGCGTCTTGATTTACAACTTTGTATATTTTTATCTAAAACAAAGTCTGGCTTCTTCGTACACGAGCCCCGGGGGGTTCATTAAATGTCATACACTCGACCCGGTCAACTGTCCTTTGTAAAGAAAGAAAGAAAGACCAAAAAAAAAACCAAGACTCTTACTAACCCCGAGAGTGTATGTATGTAATAACTGACCTCCAGATTACCCACGCAGATCAGGCTTTCCCGGACAAAGAGACGTGCAGCAGAGACATGGATATGTCTGGTGTGCTTGTGGTAATTGCAAAGTTCTACTCATGAAACCATAGCACGGCCAGCTCACTGTGTACGCAGCTGGTACAAGATAACAAAAACACGCTCGACAGAGCAAACATCGTAAAGCGAAAGGTAAATGATCTCATGGGTACAGTAAAACAAAGGTACTTCAGAAAGCCGATTTATATTCGCGCAACTCCACCTATCACGGTCATCCGGCTCCGGCTGAAGAGGTAGCATCTATCATGCCCTTGTTTGCAAGCCTCTTCGGGGTCTCGGGTGCTATAACGTCCATCCATGGATGACGGCGGCTTCTGGCAGTGAGGTGCACCCAGAGTGGAGCGCAAACGAGAAAAAGAAATGGAAGCCTTGCCCTACATCCCACTGAAAGATGAACCCGAGGCAGCAGCTTGGTATCCAATGGTGTTCAGTGCCGTCGGCTGCAGGGCTCTTCCAAATCAATAAGGCTCGAGTCAGCGATACAGTGGCCCTCAAGGTATTGTTACTCGGTGGATGGGCAGAACTCCATCGCTGACTTGGGGTAGGTACTCAAACAATGCATTCACTGATTATAGTTAGGCACATCAGTGATGTAAGTCCTACTATGCATCTCCATCAGTCAATGACAAACATGCGAGTCATGGAAGAAGAATACGATTGGATGTTATAGCGCTGTATTCGATGTTTGACAATCAAACTGCTGTTAGTGTAGAGGACATGCAGTATCGTAGAAATAAATGAGCCAAAATCAAACAAGAGAGGAAAAATGACAACGAACATAAGTGTCGCTCTATAGGTTCATGGGCGTCTCGCATGGGAAGAAAAAAATAATTTAAATCCCTAGAGCGGAAAAGAAAAGAATGTCCCTCCATCCTTCCAACCCGACCCGTTCCCAAGTCCATCTCCCAAGGTCCAAGGATTCCCGCTCGGCGCAGCGGTACCTTCTAAATCACTTAGTCGCGGTATATTTCTGTGGTACCGCTCGCCTGCGGATCAGAGAGAGGGGAAGAAGTGCAGGAAAAAAATTTATTATTCACACAACGCAAAAAATAACCTCCGGCCTTCTTTTTCTCATTCCCTGGTATCCGTGTGCCCTCTTTCTGTAAACCACAACTTCTCGCCTACTCAATTTACCGTTGAAGATCAGTTTGTATTGGTTTACGAATACTACGTCTCTTTACCTCATCCTTCCCCCCCCCTCCTCCCTCGTCCTTCTTTCCCTACCTATCCTCTGGAATCATTTCTAAACCCATCAATCATAACCAAAACCACCCCGCCGCCTGGCCTTCTGCGTTTTCTCTCGATACCCTCGCGACGAAGCAACGTAACAAGCGAATACACCCGCCTCGGATCTGATTTGTTTCTGGTATCTGATTCAAGGTTACGAGTTCATTCAATCGACACGTCGTTCTTGTCCGACACGCTCTTGTTTCCTATTTACGAGAGCAGGCAAAGCAGGACAGTAGCATAAAACATTTTTGGGTTTACTGCCTCAAAATTACCTACTGTTCGCACCAATCTTACTTTCCCCCCCCTCTGTTGCCTCCCTTCGTCGAAACTTAGTCGCTAGGCTACCATTTTTCGATTCAATAAACGCCTCTGCGACATCGTAGAATCCTTCCCTCTTTCCATCAGAAACATCTGCCACGGCTTTCGCCCACAATCCAACCGATTGACTGGTCGTCCATTTTGGCCTGAAGACCTCGGCTCAACGGACACCTGACTCGGTTTTACACCCTCGTACTCGATACGCATCCCCAGATTTCGACTCGTTGTCCAAGAATCTCATATCCCTGCGCCCTCATTATTTAGAGATCCACAGATAGTCACTGTATCGCACACAGGTGCTTTGCCTCTGTCCTTGCGTGGAAGGGGTTGAGAGACATCCTGGGGTTTTCGGTCCCTGAGCAATACGTTGATTTTCCCTTCTATTGCGACCAAGGTGATTTCGGCACCTTCAGCTCGGAACTTTCCTACCAGTTTAAGACGGCAAGCCTGTCCTACGAGGCTCAACCTGAAATGAGTCCATCCGCCATCGTTGAGTCCAACGAAATGGCCACTCAATCGACATTTTCCTACGCACAAGCTGCAAAGGGTCAGGGCACTGCCCCTGCTTCGAATCCTACAGCTGTCGCTGATACTGCTGCTCCACCCCAGGACGCGCAGGCATCCATTGCCGATGCTGATGTTCCGGCTCCCGCAACCGACGTGAAGTCGATTGCTGCTACTGAGCACGCCAGCTCTGAAGCTCCTGAGACCACGGAGCACCGCGCTGCCTTCTCTGACAAGCAAGGCCTCGAGAGTATACCTGGATCCGAGAGCGATGCCCGCTCCGAGTCGACACAAAGCAGACGAACAGACTCGAGACGCGAAGATGATTCTGGAAGGCTAGAGCGCCCGTGGCGACGAAACGAGAAGACACCGGGGTCATCAAACACTACTGCCCGGTCTGTAGACGAGCAGGACTCCCGAAAGGCTAGGCGAAATAAGAAGGGCAAGACTTCTGAGAAGCAACCCAGTGATCAGACGACAGAAAAGGAGCAGGAGGCGGTCACTGAGGCCCCCAAGGTCGAGCTCTCAGAAGCACCTATCCCCAGCGTCAACATCTGGCATAAGCGAAAGGAGGCCCAGCAGGCCAAGTCTGTCAAACCTGCTCCCACACCTGCGGAAGCTACAGTGAATGGCACTTCATCTCGGGATGAGAAGAAGACTGGGGAATCTGCTACAACACCATATACAAATGGCATCAAGACTCAGCAAAAGCCGGCCAGCACTGCCCGGCCGGAACGCAATGGCCCCCGGGGGTCACGGATACATGAGAAGGATGGTAAGAATGAGGCTCCCCCATCCGTCGAGGATTCTACGGCATGGCCAACTCCTGAGACTGCAATCACGGCTATTAAGGAGGACAGCAAGAAGAAGAGCGCAGACAAGACACCCGAGAAATCAGACCGCTCTGATAAGGACAGTCAAGAAGATGGCAGCGCGTCAAAGCCCCGACAGAAATGGGTGGCTATGGACTATGTCCCCACAGTCAGCTTCGAAACCCAGCTTCCTCAAATGCGTAGCTCTAAGCCACGGGGTGGTGCTCGTGGTAATCGAGATGCCGCCCCTCGAAGCATGGCCAACGGTGTAGCGGATAAAACCGCTTCTACCGCGCCCGCCAACAAGACCAACGACACCAAGCCTAAAGACAACACCAACAATGCCGCATCGCAAATGGCAGCCGTCAAACGCGGAGCAGTGGATGGTATTAACGGTCAGAAAAAGACCCCTGCCAGCACTGGCTCCGAGAAGGCCAAAGATACGACGGCCCAGTCTTCGGTGAGTAATACGATGATGCCCCTGTGGAGCACAGCTATCATGAGATTGCGCAAGTGTATTTATTGTATGAGACTTATACTGATTGCTTTTGGAATAGGAGATCTCCCAAAGTCGAGATAGGCATGATGGCCGCAGTGAGAGAGGTCGAGGCAATTACCGAGGACGAGGTGCTCATCACGGCCATTCACAGTCTCAGCATGCTATTTCTGCATCCGGATTCCATGGTCAAGGCGCCAACGCTGCCAGATCTCAGGGTTATAGCCCCCCATTGCGACAGGGTGGTCATGGTGGCATGTTTACGCCTCCTTCTCAGCGAGGCCGTGGTCGCAATGGCGCGAACAACTTCCATCGTGTATCGGTGCCGAACGGCGGATCTCGCATGCCTGTTGTGCAAGCTCAATATTCGCCCTACGATTACTCTATGGCAGCGCCCATGGGCGCAGTCCCTTTCCACTCCCTTCCATTTGACAACTTGCTCGTCCTCACGATCAAGACTCAAATTGAATATTATTTCTCCATCGAGAACCTCTGCAAAGACGAGTACCTTCGACAGCGCATGGATTCCCAGGGATTCGTCCCCCTCCACTTCATTAGTGCGTTCTCGCGCATCAAGCAGTTGACTGTGGACATGAACATCATCCGTGCTGCTTGTGAGGATTCGACTGAAGTCGACTACGTGGTTGGCGACGATGAGTGTGAGCGACTACGTCGGCGACACAATTGGGAGCATTTCGTTTATTCTATGGAAAATCGAGATGAGCTGGCCCGCAATGCTGGCCCTTCAAGCGTCACTTTCAAGAACAGACACTACCATTTCCCTGGTGGCCAATTTGACGACATCGCTGCTATGCCGTATGGCGCACATGCTTATCCTCATGGCCATGCTCTCCAACAATTCGCACCACATGACGCAAACGGGGTTGTTCCAAATGGCAACACCCAGCTTTCTGCGGCTGTTCCCGACTTCTCACCTTCCGGGACAATTCCCCTTGTTGGCCCTCAGGGTGAAGTCCAAGTCACCAGCGTTGAAGCTTTGACCAATGGTCATGCTGAACAAACTGCGCCGCTTACCAACGGCGTGCATAGTGGGGAGGCTTACACGACGCAATCGTAGCCTCCCCGGTGATATGGAGTACCGGCTGTGGCAGAGATCTCTGTCATTTTCATGCTTGCAAAGTGGCGTATATGGGAGAGTTGTTTCTTCTTTTTTTCCCCTTCCACGGTCTGGGTCGATACGAATGACGCGTCCCAGATTTATAAGTGTTTATGATTTTCATGCTGTGGCCTGGAGCTAGCTTCATATTCACCATGCCAAAACGTGTTACGATTGCGATCTCGTTTGTTCATAGGCCTTGAGTGAAGCAGGCTGTATGGATGACACAAGGGTTCATATAGCACTCCACTGTTCTGAGCCAGACAGCAAACGGGTGGTTGGCGAGTGCTTGATAGTAACTTGCGTCGTCCGTTATAGTGCTATAAGTGCACCACGAGGCGACAAGAGGTCTATGCCTAAGGTCTTCTCCTATCAGAACTGGTTGAAGGAAGAGAACGACGTACACAAGCCACAGAGATACGACACCCTGGTGCACGAGGCTATAATGAAAAGCCGGTAACCATTGGAGAGGAAAATTCGGAATGAAGGTTGGCTTAACAGCCTGATGTAGTGGTTTCTGTTGGGGCGTATTCCAAGGATGGTTTTGTGAAATGCGAAGGCACACTACAGGTTGGAAAGGAGTGCGCCAGAACCTCAGCAGTACATGCGAGGGGGTGCGACTGGTGCTGGGTAGTTGTAGTGATAGGTTACAGAGGTGAGCGGCAAGTGTTGCTGGATGATTGCTATACCCGCCACACTGGATGTTCACGGGGGTGGTCGATTACGACGGCATATTTAAAAGGGTTATCATCGTCATACCGGATGAACGAAAAGGCATGGATGGAAAGCATATGGGCGTATGGTGACATTTAGCTGAACTGCAGCATCTTTTTTTTTTCTCGACTGCATATGAAAGGGGTTCAAGGATGGTTTCAATTTGGACTTGGTTCTGATTTTACTCATGGATTCTGATATTAGAGGGGACTCTCCAAGCTTTGCTAAAAATATGGAGTTTTTTATTCCAGTTTCAAAAAGTTGTACAATAGTTTCATTATAAAAGAAAGAAAAAATCATGTCGAGAAACAACAGGCTTCTGCTAGTCTTGAAATCTACTGTGTGCTGTTGTATTGCTGCTGCCCATCATAAGTGGATGGTTATCACGATTTCTGTCAATTGCTAATGCATGGTAGGTCATAGGTGAGCTTGCATGGGAATAGTATCTCCTGTAGGAAGCGCAACGGTTTATTGCAATGTGTGCGAGTTCTGATTGCATGAGCATGGATGTTTTCTCTGCCCCTGTCCTTTCATTCATTCATTTATAAGGATCATATCGGCTGTCATGACAAGAGATTTCATCATGTTGGCGGGGTTGAGGGGTTATCTGTCAACTTTAGGGTAGCTAAATTGCACGGCTCACGCCTCGCTGGGCGGCACTTTTTGTCATGAGGGAGGATCTGATATCAAAGATCCGTAATTACAATTCAATCTAGCTCCAGCCACAAGAAGTCATCAAACCCCATTAACTGCATCGTGTCTTATGACTTGAATGTGATGGAGTATGAGGTCTGGGCGTCCCGATTGAGGACTATCGGATCATGAGAAGATACATCGAAAAGCGTTGCAGATAACGGCTGTTCTAGCACTCCACCATTGGCAGCCTTGCCAAGCTGATCTGATCATATTAGTAGAGCGAGGGTATGTATTTCCATCTACAACTCCAGAGTGAACAAATAGCCAGCGATCGTTAAGAAAGAAGGAAATAAAGCGACATGCATTGCTGGCAGCTATCAGCCATACAGACTGGCACTACATAATATGGCAGCTAGTGATACTATTCAGAGGTACATACCCAAATGACATCCTGCCGGGCCTGGAAATGACGGTGTCCTGTTCATCCACGCTTGTCTTTGTTTGAACATAAAGCCAGGCGTACAAGGACACATGACGGATCTATACAGTTGCCTGATGTATGTCACGAAACATATGTTGTCCAGGGCATGATCGACTTGACATGGTGATTCTACAAGGTGGAGAAGAGCCTTGTTACTAGGAAGGGAGAGTCCCTGTCGTTGCCCGCACGGAGATTCTGGTCCGGCGAGTCATTGTGTGCTGATCTCTCTTCTGTATATCCTAAAGCGCTACACAGAAGATATCGAGATGAAGCAAAATTACCATTCGTTGTCGGCGAGGGGAAGATGTCACAAACGGACCTTTTCAAGGATGACGCATGATGGAACCCCGGCCCCGGCCCCGGTGACCGAGATTGGGGTGAGTCAGGGCCAAGGCGTGCTGGGGGAGACGCAATATATAGTGACTACCTAGAGAAGGGAATGAAGCTATCGTCAGGACACACCGGCCTATGGATCAACCGGGCATCAACAACACGGCAGCGGTGCCTTGCAGAAATGCCAAACCCGGCGGGGGGCATGGGTCCCCAGAAAACACCTAAAGTGGAAATGGCTGAACAAGACCTGCAGATTGCCTCCATAGCAGCATTACATCCATTACATCAAGGAAGCGTCGCAAAATTTAAAACATGACAACTTCGTTAGCAGCGAATGGGACAGCAATAGCAAGTTTAGTAGGTACCTATAGCTTGTTGCGTGATGAGTTTATGGGGATACAGCACCTCGAAAGCGGAAATTGCCCAAGTTGGTAAGTGAGTACCTTGCTTTGGACACTGAGGTAAGGCAAAGAAAGACATTGGATTAAATGTCAAGCAACAAAAAAGACGTCGATAGAGACTTTGCCATGCGCGGAATGAAATCTACGACCACAGCTGATCAGGGAAGAGAGGGGAAACTGAAAACAAATTGCCATCCAACGCATTGACAGTGAGAAACCTATGTACCAATGATGAGACAGACTCTTCCCCTTTGTTTGTTCGTGGGAAGTGATGGCTGAAGAATCTTCACCTTGTAGCCACCAAAATACGTCCTCGTCCCCATGCAGAGACAGAGAGAATCTTCCAAATTCAGCTCTAAATCTCGATATAAGCCGCCTGATTCGTCATTGGCCCCGAATGCTGTGACATGTTCCACGTGGGGCCGGCCCAGGATATTGACTTAGGTACCTACACAAGGGATCTACATATGTACAAGGTTGAATTTCAATGCTTTCTCGGACCGCTATGCCATGTTGGAAATATTCGGCCTCCCCACGTTATCATAGCCAGGGAAATCATCTTTGGACTGCTTCATGGTCATGACATGGCCATTATGAGTGGTTCATAAACTTTCCGCGTCCCCTCAACTGCAAAACTCGTCGAGCTACAGTCATTTCAGGAGCCTGATATATACTGCTTGTGGGTCCGGGGAGACCAAAAGGCTGAGGGGGGCGACACTCAGCTCTGATACAATATCGGTCCGGGGGGGAATAGAGATGGGAAAATCAGCCGCGACCTGGAGTCTGAAATTCAGATTCGGAGCTGACCTCCGGTTGGTCTGGGGGAGAAGGCTTGGTGCTTGTGGTCGGTATACCTTCACTTGGAGAACTTGACGTCAACTTAACTCAACCAAGGCCACCGTGGCGGAGATTCTTCTCCTTGAGGGTGAAAATTGTATGTTGGAAAACAAAACATTTCATCATGATGCTTGAAGAAGGCGTACGGCTTGAGAACTTATAAATACGGCATGTGCCCAAGCTCTCCATGGTTACCGGCTCAGACATGTATCGCTTTGGCTACCTACATTCTCCAATCTCATCACTTTCCAACCATTTACGAGAGCGTCAAAGCTACAAGATGACCGCTCAAGTGGGCAGAGCCCTTTCCTACATGACATTCAAGCCTCATACTGGCACCATAAAACATGAAGCTCCTTATCTCAATGAAGAAGGCTATGTCGACTTCTCGCCTGACGATCTCGAGAACCCGCGAAACTGGTCCCTCAAGAGAAGATGGGCCATTACCTGTGTCGCAGTATTTCTCGCAATGAACGGAAACTTTGCCTCAAGCATATTTTCTGGCAGCATCGACTCTGTCATGGAAGAGTTTGGGATATCAGAGGTTGCTGCGAGCTTGACAACTACAATGTTTTTGCTCGGCTTCTGCGCAGGGCCCTTTGTCTTTGCGCCACTTTCTGAGTTCTATGGTCGTCGGTGGATCTTTTACATCACTTTTCTTGCCTATATGGCCTTCAACTTTCTCTGCGCTTTCCCCACAAACTTTGGATCACTACTCGTTGGTCGATTCTTGGCTGGTGTCTTTATCTCTGCGCCGCTGAGCACCACCCCGGGCGTTTTGGTCGACCTCTGGGACCCTATTGAGCGAGGAAACGCCACGGGAATCTTCAGCTTGGCTTCCTGGGTTGGCCCATCACTCGGGCCGGTGGTGTCCGGTTTCGTTCAGCTTAAGAAGAACTGGCGATGGGGTATGTACTCCGTCTTATGGCTCGGAGCTTTGACGGTTCTTCTTATGTTCTTAATCCCCGAGACGCATGCACCGACCATTCTGGCGAAAAAGGCAAAGCGTGCCCGGAAATCTGGAATTGCTGGCTATGAAAAGGTCATAATGGAGGGAGAAGAAGATAAGCCTTCACTCGCCCACGTCTACAAGCTGGCCCTCACGCGACCTTGGGTCCTCATGTTTGACTTGATCTCTCTCCTCTGCTCTACCTACACTTGCATCGTATTCACTCTTCAGTTCATGCTCTTCAGCATCTACCCTATTGTATTCAGAGATATGAGGGGCTGGAACGCTGGCGTTTCGCAACTCCCTCTCCTCGGCCAGGTCGTTGGGGCTGTTTTGGGAGCCATTGTCATCTTCGCTGACAGTGAGCGGAGGCGAAGCAAGGATGCGGCTGGCAAGACGCTGCTGCCCGAGGATCGGCTTCTCATGGCTATGTTTGGAGGTGTTGCGTTCCCTATCACCATGTTCTGGCTCGCATGGTCGGCCAACTACAAGTGAGTCTTCAGCTTTCCATCTCTCTACACAAGTGAAAGTAACTAACACATAACAGCGCTGTTCCTTGGATCGTCCCGACTCTCGCGGGCACTTTCCTCTCTGCCGCTCTAATGCTCGTCTACGTTGCCATAATCAACTATCTTACCGACACATACGCCCAATACGCTGCCTCAGTCATAGCTGCCAACACAGTTGCTCGATCGGCTGGCAGTGCTGCCGCTCCTCTATTCACGGCCCAGATGTTCACTGCTCTTGGTGTAGGTGGTGGAGGTTCTCTCATCGGCGGAGTTGCGACTCTTCTGGCACTGATCCCGTTTGTTTTCTTCTGGTACGGGGCCCGTATCCGGAGAAAGAGCAGATATGCGCTTGTCGAGCCTGGTCAGATGGAGAAGATGGACGAGGAAGCAGATCCTACTGACTATGGTGTTCAAGCTGAAGAGACTCAGCACACAGGTGATATGGATGAACCAGCACAGAGCAAGCGTCCCGAGGATGCATGAAAATGACAAAATCTAGGGGATTTGGACCTGCGGAACTTGTACATTATCAATAATATGTAATAGAGAGACCAAAAGTGATATATGTCTGGGTTTTTTGCCAGCCATCTGGAGTTTTGGGTTCATTACAGAAGGATGTAATGGTTTGGTTCTGATCATATAAGGTTATTTTAGACTAAACTTTGTTTATCGCCGAGGACATTACTACGGAATCTGTTATTGGTTTACTTAAGATCTTGCGCTTTCACATCAGTTTCCTACATGTAGGTATATTTTACTTTGGCCACTGAATCCGAATGTGATCCAGCATCTCAAAAATGACAGGAAAGAAGCTCGCCTGTTGACTTCTAATGTGAGCTGTCACTACGTCAGTGGTAACATAGGTAAACAGGCATATGAAACACAGGTAGTTTGATCTGATATTATGTACCAAATGGCGAGTCATCTGCAGTAGCCGATAAGGCTGAAATGCAAGAAGCGTGGTGTTCAAGCGGCCCAGCCTATCAGGTCGAGTTTACGGGGCCCAGCACGGTTTGTATACAGTTAAAAGGACATCGTTCGTGACAGACAGGCCCTCAACGGTGGGTATGGCAACCAGTTAACGAAATCTGGATCTGGTGATGAACTTTGATAAGCCACCATTGGGAGTTGATGTGTTGTGGCTGATGCAACAAGGCCACAGCTAAGCTGGTCATGAACTCTCATCAGCAGGCATCCTCGTATCGTCTGTTGCGTCACATGTTGTGTCTCAAGTGTCATGGCAAGTCTAAAGTCAAAGTCAAAGTTAAACAGAGACACGGGATGGGCTGAAAGAAAAGCGGCGATTGGTTGGCCTAAACACCCGCCCGGCTTGTCTTACGCTCAGCCGTTGGATTTAGTTCAGGTTTCACAAGGTGACAAGAGTTTCTAGAAAAGAATAACTCACCAGAGTGGCAAAATGGGTTCAAGAACAAGCACCGCATCAAATATGCAGGTTTCCGAGGTAGCACGAACCTAGGGTATCCCTTCGAGGAGCGACTTCTGAGCCTCACTTCCCAAAGATTGAGACGATCTTTGCTGCTTGAAGTGAGATCTGGGGAGGGTATATCCTAGTTTTAGGAGCCAATTACCAAGGTCGGAGTGTTTGGCAGAGAGCCTCACTCTGAACAATGCCTACGTCAAATCGACAAGCTTGACCCACGGATGAAGACACAGAGCGCGCCCGCCGACCTGGTCAAAGATCAATATTGACTTCCCCAAAGGAGCGGAGCAGAGCCGGCTTTGATTTGATCTCCGGAGCTGTTCTTTCAACCGAATATACATTGTCTCGTCCTCGGTGTTGCCGGGCGCTGAGATGTTGCAAAGTGGAAATAATTGCATGATAGCTGTGGCGCAAGGCGAACCGAAGAACGAAGCCAGGCTGTGCTGTGGACGCCCAGCCGGTGCCCAGCTGGGTATCAAGTGCCGCTGCCCCAGTGCCCAGCGCGCCCAAGAGCCTCTAGTGGGCCTTACAAGGCCGCGACCCCTGTCGAATAGCGTCAGCGTTGTGCGTCCAAGTTGAGGTATACCCCTCCTCATTACGTCGTTTGTTTCGCCCCGCTTGTACGGTTGAAAGCTATGAGGAGAGTCTCGGTTGTTAAGCAGAACAGTCTTATCATTATAGTAAAACTTAACATGAAGCCTAAGCTTCTGAACAGCCTAACATTAGGTAGTCTAACCATAACTGTCTCTGATGAATCTCGTCAACGGTCCATCACAAGTCAGCAGGGAACGAACGCATGGTTTCTATTGCTGCCTTCCGTGTCCTAGGTATTGATGCCCATCCCAACCCGTACAGTCCTCTCCACCCAACCAACGTCAAACAGGTTCAGTGCTGCCCACTACCTATTAACACTCTACAGGTACTTGTCGACAAGACTCACGGTAACCCACTTCATTAATCTTAGGTACCTACCTACCTACCTACCTCCATAACCAGGTAGGCACATTACTCCCCCTTGTTGCAGCGTCAAAGGACCCTGTTTTTACTTGGCTGGGTTGTGGCTAGGTTCCTCTTGCCGCTTTCCTTTCACTTATCCCTCCCGCCACATCCTCGTCCTTTTCCTCTTTACATCGACAGAACCCGTTAAATCGGTATTTTAACATCATCGCTCATCATCACTATAAGGCCACTTTCAACCACAAACAACATCAACCAATACACCACTACTAACGTATAGCGACATATACCGCACAAAATCCTCATGTCAAACTACGACCCGTACGATCGGGATTACTCTCGCCGCTATGTGCGAGAGGAGCGTCGAGAAGACCCCCGCTATCTCGACCCTCGAGATTCCTTTAACTCAAAGACTCATCGGGAGATCGTTCCTCGCGGTCGCGAGGACAGCGATCTATCGATAGAAGAGGTCAGACGGGAATTCCCCCCTCCTGGTACCCGTGATATTCGCAGGGCCCGATCCGCCGGCCCAAACTACTACGAGGAAGAATATGAGTATCGCCGAGGCTACGACCCTCGCGATCGCGACTATGACCGCCGTTCCCACCGAGGTCACTCCAGTCCTTACTACGAAGATGAGGAGCGCGACCGCGAGCGCAAGCACAAACCGAAGGGAATGTCCAAGAATGAGAAGATCATTGCTGCCGTCGCCGGTGCCGCCCTTTTGGCGGGTGGTAAGGAACTGTACGATCGCCGCGAAGCCAAGGAGGAGCGCACTGAAGTCCAACGCAATCCTCTGTCAACTGCAGCTCTTGCTGGAGTCGGTGCCTTGGCTGCCTACCAGGGTGCACAATTCTACAACAAGCAGCAGGCCAAGAAGGATCAAAAGGCTAACATGATTCTTCAACGCGGCCGCGACGGTTATTATAGTGATTACTACTCTGATGAGGACGAAAGTCCAAGGGAGAAGAAGGGACACAAGAACTTCCTCGAGAGCGCTATCGCAGCCACAGGTCTCGGCGCTGCTGTCAAGAGTCTCACTGGCGGCGGCGGAGACGATACCAGGAGTCGCCGGGGAGGTAGTCCCTCCAGCGAAAGATCTCGTTCTCACGCTGGTGGTGGCAGCGGCGCCAACAAGATTCAAAAGGCAGCTATGGCTTCCCTCCTTGCCGGTGCCACAGAGGCCTTTCGTGTTGCCAAGGAGCCTGGCGGCTGGAAGGGCGAAAAGACGAAGCGCATTCTCACCGCCGCTGCAGGTGCCGCTGCTGTCGACACCGCAACTGATGACAAGGGAGGAAAGTTGGGCTTGGCCGAGTCCGTGATTGGTGGCTTAGTCGGTAACCGCCTAATTCGTGGTTCGAGAAATGATATTGAGGAGGATCGCAAGACTGGCCGCAGCCGCTCTCGCTCGCGAGCCCGCTCCAAGTCTCAGGGTGGTGGCAGTGGAGGCGCAAGCGGTCTTGCCGCTCTTGCGACCGCTGGCCTGGGTGCCCTGGGTGCAAAGAAGGTTCTTGATCGATCTCGATCGCGATCCAGGAGCCGTAGGGGACGAAGTGCCTCGTACAGTCCATCCCCAGACAGGCGCCGTCAGCGAAGCCGCAGCCGTAGTGTTGTTGACAAGGCTCGCAACGGCTTGGCCAAACTAGGCCTTGGAGCTGGTGCTGGTGCTGGTGCTGGTGCTGGCGCTGCCGCCGCTGATGACTACCACCGGCGCGACCAAGATGACTTTAGCGACCGCGGTGGCAGCCGTTCTCGCCGATACTCGGACGATATGTACGATGACCGTCGATATGGCAGCAATCGAGATTATTACGATGATGATAGATCATACAAGAGTAAGCCCCAAGAGAGAAGGCGAGGAGGGCGTTCCGATTATTCCTCTTCGTCATCAGACCTAGGGGATTCTGATGAGGATGAGAAGCGGGCGAAGAAAATGAGAGGTAAGCAACTTATCACCACAGGTTTAGCAGCAGTGGCCACTATACACGCAGCGCACGAGGTGTATTCTAGCATGGAAAAGAGAAACGCACGGCATAAAGCAGTCAAGGAAGGACGGTTGAGTGAGATGGAAGCCAAAAAGCTCAAGACCAAAGCAATCATGCAAGACGCCGCATCAGTCGGTATTGCTGCTATGGGCATCAAGGGAGCCATCTCAGAGATGAAGGAAGCCAAAGAATTGACACACGAGTGCAAAAATTTCCAACAAGAGAAGGCTCGCCGTCATGAGAAGCGAGTGCAAAGGCGCTTGCGACAACAGTCAATGAGTGACGGTAGAAGAAGAGCAGACAGTTGGGCTCCTTCATCTCGACGGGATGGGTATGACTCGGATATCGAGTATGAATACTTTGACCCTCAAGACTATGGAGGCAAACCTTACAGAGGCAACACCTTCCCAGCAGAGCCGTATGGTACAAACACTTACAGGAGGAACCCCAACGGTCTGCCATCTCCTTTCTAAGAGCCTCACGGGGTGTTGGGCGGCATCCACGCTTACTCACCTATCCTCCCAAACATCTTAAATCATGACTTATGACGAGACGACTTATTTGGCTCATGAGAAACTTGAGCCAATCAAACAGGGTTTTTCGTTTGGACACATGGCAATGAAAGAACCCCAAGAAAGGAATGGAAAGACTGGAAAGAGAAGGAAACGGTGTGAATATGGCTTGTTGCGCTGCGTGGGTGTGGCTGGCGTTCGTTTTGCTGAAATTCCTCTGCATCAGATAGATGAAGCAGATTTGCTTTCTCCCCGCAACCTCTCCCCACGTTTGTTTCACATGTGTGTTCAAGACGAAGACTAACGACGATGATTAAAATAGACCATCGCCGATACTAAGCCAGTGGCCCGATCCCTGCAGGCACAGAAGCAAAAACGAAACTATATCTCGGCACAACGGCACATACGTGCATATCTGTCCAACAATGAGCTGCTCTCTTCTGGTAAAGTTGATGAATGGGGTAGGGTCTAGTAGAGGACTGAAAACGGGGAAGCAAGCGAGAGTGGCACGAGTTGACCCAACGAGATGGGAAGAGAGGGGCGGTAAGAAAGGATCGAGAAGCAAATGTGGTGTTAACAAATCACTACATGCACGATGATGAAGTGGTGGGAACACGGGTAGGCGGTCTCGGGAAGAACGGCTTTTTGGAAAGACGGGGGGTCTTGCAGATCAAGACTCGGCGATTGGACCAAGTGCGACAAGAAATCAGGAATGGGCTTGGGGGAAGATGGCAAGACGTCTCTAAAGTCAACGGGATATGGGCATACGAAAAGATGTATGTGGATGGCACGATGTGTTTATTTTATTTTCTTCTCCTTTTGCCATGTTGGATATTTGGATGAATAGCTTGTTATGCTGGACAGCAGATGAGGGAGGTTCTTGGGGGTCGATTTACCGGCCCCCAGAATACCTTGACGAATCATGACCTATAATGAACAACTCTGGCCTATAATAAAACCTGTTACGTCTTTGGTGTTGATGAAACGATGTTCGGCTGTGACTAGGTGATGTGAATGACAGCGGCTTCAACAATTAATTAGGTGTGGACAAAAGTCAAAAACGGGTGGTTCTCCCTTGATCTCACTATAGTCTTCCAAACCACTGCTCCGTACCTGTAGCTCATCGTTTGATATCCTGGGCGTACTCCAATAAACCCCACCATGCTTACAGTACACCCTAGTAGTGTGCAGATTCTATCCACGCAGATTCTTGTTTCTAACGGATCTGAGGCTCAGCTCTGTAACGTCATCAAGCCATGACGTCACTTATCAAGTATCCACTTCACTGACAGCTCGGCCAAACAGCTGACGTCGTTTGATCACGATGTGGTTTCAAGGTATGCAGCCCAAGCCAAGTGGAAGTAGAGGAGACAAGTTAATCGCTTTTACGCAAGGAGAAGAGGCTTCTGGCCCCTAACACCATGCAGTCCTGTGTTGTGTGGTGGTGCATATTCTCGCGATTGGATACAAGAACTGACGCCACAGTTGATATCGTGATAAATGCTCATTGCTCTCTATAGGACACAGCACTGTAGACCAGCTTTGGTAGCCGAATGCTCATACTCAGGCTCAATCTCATGCACCAAGACCTCCACCCGCCTGTTGTTTCCAGCTCTGCGCCATGGCCAGGAGATTGGACACGTCGGCAGCCTGCTTGTCATCGGCAGGGAAGACATAGTCGATGTATTCCTCCCACGAGTCGTCGTCGAGCTTTCTTCGGCGCTTCGTCTTGCGTGGCATTTGTTTCTGCACAGCCTCCACGTCCTCCACTGAGCCGTGTGTGCGCTCGAATGATAACCAGGCGTTGAGTAGCGAAACACACTCTTCCTTGAGATCTCGGTCTCGCATACTCCTGTGTGCTCGCTTGAATACCTTGCGTGCTCGCTCCTTGGCCTCTTCGCTGACTGGCTGTTCCTCATCACCCTCCTCCTCCTCATCTTCGGGAATGTTGATCTCAAAGTGCGCGTAACTAATCCAGACCTTGACGTGGTCCGTCTTTTCAAGTAGGCGCTCGTAGAGATCTCGCGTCCGTTCGTATTCACCTTCTTCCTCCTCGAAATCGATGTACGCCTTCCATAGGAGCTCAGGCATGTCAAGCTGTTGCTGCTGGACAGCAAGCTCGAAGATGGCGCGTGTACGGTCCAGATCATCCAGACCACGCTCAAGTTCAGCAAACTTGATCCATGTCTGACAATTTGCTGGGTTATATTCGATGTGCTTCTCATACAGAGTGCGACACCGCACGAACTCGAATAGTTTGCGTTCAAGGTCAACGTAACCGTTGAAGATCTTGTCCTTTGGGCACATGCCAATCGCACGTCCAAGAAGCTTTCGCGCTGCGGTAAGTTCACCCTGTCTGATTTCAAAATGCGCCACCATGAGCCAGATTTTGGCAAACGTGAAGCTCTTATGTGGGATCAGACCCAAGCACGTATTGTAAATCTGCCGTGTCCGTTCAACATCCTGTCCCTCCATCTCTTCCCATATAGCGTAGAAGATCCAGAGATAGATGTATCGCCTCCAGTGCCGCTTCTCCATCGTTGGTGGAACCTGAGCAACAGCCCTCTCGTATATATCTCGAATTCTGTCAGAGTCCTGTGAAGTCTCTTCGAGCTTTGCGTAGTCGAACCAGGCGTCGTAGTTCTTCGGGTTCTCTTTGATAAGCTCCTCGTAATATACTCTCCTCTTGGATAGCACAACATCTTCCACCCCGTCCTTGTCGCCAAATTGTTTCTCGAATGTTGTGTATGCTTTGTGCAAAATCATTGACCTCGATCTTGGTAGTCGGTCCAGGGCATACTTGTATATCGCACGAGCGCGCTCATACTCTTTTAGCTTGGCTTCGAAACGAGCATAGGCGATAAACAATTTCTCATCGACAAAGTCATCTCCCAATGCCTCCACGGCCTCCCCAAAGACTTCCCGCACTTGGTCGCTAGTACCGAACTCCTCCTCAAACTTGGCCCACTTGATCCAATTCCGGGGCTCAGGGTGAATCATGGTAAAGGTCCGAAAGATTTCTCTTGCTCGCTCGAATTCGCCGTACCGCTTCTCAAGCTTTATATACGAGCTCCATGCCGCCTCATCTGGCTGCCATTGCATCCATCGATCAAACACTTGCCGCGTTCCAGGAATGTTGCCCAGCATCTCCTCCATGTAGACATATTTGTACCAGAGCTTGTCAACGCGCGGCAAGCGAGCGACGGCACGATCCAGGAGGTTTCGCGCATGGTTGATGTTCCTCGCCTTCATCTCCGACTCGATGTACCGAATCCATAGCTGAACATTGTTGGGATGTGCGTCGAGTGCGCGCTCAAAGACGGACCGGGCGCGGGCAAATTCCTTCTGCTCCAACTCCCACTGAGCATATCGCAACCAGTTGTTGAGGTTGAGTCGATTGCGTCGCACATAGTCCTCGAACTCTTTTCTCTTCCGTCCTTGAAACTCGTGAAGCTCTTCCAAATCAGCAAATCGTTGAGTGGGGGCCTGCACTCCGACTTCTTGACGGTCAACAGCTTCTCTTAAGAGCTGTTCGGCGCTGATTTGAACAGGCGCGGCGGCCTTGTTCTTCACCCTCGGTGGCCCTCTGGACGACTCCATCGTACAATCAACAAGTTTCGAGGGCTCAAGTTGATGACGGTGATTATTTTTGCTGTGACAAAATTGAGATGAAAAGGAGAGTTCAGGTGATGAAATACAGTTGAAAGTCAATAGCGACGCGACAGAGTAAGGCGCAAAAGTGTGTGGGAAGCCAGCCAATTATGATTCGATTTGAAAGAGAGCCCCATTTTATTTGTGTGGCGCTCAGTAGCCTCGCAGCCTAGATGTGAAAGTATTTATACCTAGTCAAGACAAATTACCTACTCCACAACCTAACCTAAGTATTTCGCGACAATCACCTCTGCTCATTCATAGCATCCTTCCTACAAACGACGCCACCATGTCGACTGTCGCAGACGATCTCCTCAACGATTTTGGGAGCTCAGGCGATGAGGCCGAAGAAGAACTCAACGATGGCCTCATCAAGGATGAAGAGGCAACCGGCAACCGTGACGCCATGCAGTTGGACGGCGACACGGAGACGAGGGACGATGAAGATTCGGATGAGGGAATGAACGACAGAGAAGACTCCGAAGCAACAAAAGTCAAGGTCGAGAAGATGCAGCTTGGAGGAGTAAAGGATGTTAGAAGCGTTGCCAACCTCATGCAGACGCTTGAACCAGTTCTCGAGGTTAGTACTGCCCCCTTCAAACCGAGCCGCATCAACGGTCGCATCTTGATGGACGATTCGTTTACATCTGTTCTTTTGACGGATAGCCCTGACGTATTGCCTCGGACGCTACAGAGAATCGCACATTACCGATCGCAAGCCGCGACGCAGAATACCAACGTCGGAAACATCGAAGATCATCCCGAGTATCATCTTCTGACGCAGTCCAACAGCCTTTCGACCCAGATAGATGGCGAGGTTGTCCTCGTTCATAAGTTCATTCGCGACCACTACTCGACAAGGTTTCCCGAGCTCGAACGACTTGTCACGACGCCAATCGAATATGCCAAGGTCGTTGCCATCATCGGAAATGGTCCGCTGGATTCGGAGAGTATCAAGGCCCTGCAGACTTCGACGGACAACCCGCTTGGAATAACACTCAAGTCCGTCCTTGATGGGCCGTCACTCATGATAGTGACGGTGGAGGCCACCACATCAAAGGGCCATGAGATGACACCCGACGAGCTTGAGCGCGTCTACAAGGCGTGCGATATGGTTATTGCCCTCAGCAAGGCCAAGCAGACTCTCGCCGAGTACGTGCAGTCGCGCATGAACATTTTTGCGCCAAACTTGACAGCCCTTGTTGGTTCTCTTACGGCCGCCCAACTCCTCAACGCGGCAGGCGGACTGACAGGTCTCTCCAAGACGCCTGCTTGCAACATCGCCTCTTGGGGATCCAAGAAGAAGCACTCGGGGCTTGCTACGAACATAGGTGTTCGGCAGCAGGGCTACCTTTACAACTCGGAGATGATCCGAGGCATTCCCACCGACTTGAAAAAACAAGCCTTGAGAATCGTGTCGGCCAAGCTAGTTCTGGCTGCCCGGGTTGATCGTACACACTCCAGTCCTGATGGATCCACAGGAGAGGAGCTCAAGTCAGCATGTCTTGAGCGTCTTGAGAAACTGACAGAGCCACCTCCCAACAAAGGACAGCGTGCGCTCCCTGTGCCAGACGACAAGCCATCCCGCAAGCGGGGTGGACGACGCGCTCGCAAGGCTAAGGAGGCTCTCGCTATGACTGATCTTCGCAAGCAGCAAAACCGTATGGCATTTGGAAAAGAGGAGAGGGAGGTTGGATACGGCACTGGCGAGTCAACTGTTGGTATGGGAATGATTGGTCAGTCCAACGACGGCCGCATTCGCAGTACGCAGATCGACCAGCGCACACGCGCAAAGCTCAGTGCCAAAAGCAAAGGCTGGGGCGGAAACAGCACCGTGGGTGGTGCTGCGTCGTCTATCGGTGGTTTTGGCCAAGCATCGAACATCGATCTACGAGGGCGCGGCTTACGAGCCTCGGGAGTTGGCAGCACCATCGGTTCAGCAACCGGCACAGCATCGTCTTTGTCATTCACGCCCGTCCAAGGCCTGGAGCTTGTTGACCCAAAGATGCAGGCAGAGCTCAGCAAGAAGCGCAAGGCCGAGGAGGACCGCTGGTTCAAGGGCGGCAGCTTCACACAGGTCGGAGGGTCGTCAAGTGGAAGCGTTTTCAAGGTGCCGGCGCTCCCAGCAGCCAAACGCGTCGATACAGGGTCAACCAAAACGGGTGCCTCAGCATCAAAATAATTATGGCCTCAACATCATTCCTACACCACGTCAACTTGGTACTTTAGGGGTCACTGTGTGGCTGGGTTGTCATGGGAAAGTTCAGTGTTGTCATGGGAAAGCGAGCATTTGCATCATAGTGATCATCGCCGATGGTGATCATGATGATCATGTATTACAACAGCTTGCGGTTCGGGGAACCGGTCCTGTAGCGACCCCGCGCGCAGAAATTGCTATGGTGCTACCAACTACGACGGTCGGCGAGGAATAAGTTGAGGAGTGTATGGTAAGAAACGGACGGGGCATTTCATTCGGGCAGGTATTTGGCGAAAACGGCGTTTCAGGGAGAAGATCTATGAATGCCATGAGCGGAGTAGCATGGGAAAATGTGTAATTAGCTCTCTCTATCTCTGGTGGTATCGAATGGGTCTGACTGGTTACGACATGCTGCCCTTGATCCGGAATGTGATTAAACACGAGACCGTAATGTTGAGAAAACCAGCATGGATAAAAGCTCGAAACTAAGGCAAAGTCGTTAGACTCTCCATACGGGCCAGTACTTAGTCTAGGTCTGGTAGTTGACACGGGCACCGGGGTGTTTAGTCCAAAAACGGGGCTGACCAAGGAAGAATATGAATCACAAATCTCGATCGATCGACAGTGATCAGCAAAGTTCACCATCAACGTGACCTGTCAAACGGGAAACATGGTCGTAGCATATTGGTCCTTTCTCTGACTGAAAGGATTCCACGTCGCATCACGAGAGGCCCTTTGTGCTCTCTTTCGCAGTTACACTAGGGTCATGTTCCTAGATTCCGGGCGTATGTACGTACGTTGACATGGCGCGGCCGTTTTTCGCTGTTCAGGCTAAGGTTAAAACAAGTTCCAGGTTGCCTACCAAGTCGCTGCCACAGCCACAGTTACAGGGTAACAGTGCAGTTTATGCATAGTACGGAGTACTGTATCTTGGTTGTTCTTGTTTCGACAAGGATACGATACCGGCACACCGCCAGAAACATCTGTTTCAGGGTATCGAGATATGAGGAATTTGTCTCAGTGCTCTCCTTACGACCCATTGCTCCCCCAGCTGCTACAATGCCATACATTGGAACAGACGAGCAAAGTTGGCATGGCGCACCCTCAATGTCGCCTCAATGTCGCCTCAATGTCGCCTCAATGTCGGCTTGGTTGGTCGAGTGTTCCTTTCCTTGTTTCCAAGCGATCATCGATGTGGCATGGTGAATCAAGGAAGGTTGATGTGTATATACAACAGCCTGGGCTTTATCAATATGAAAAGGCGACGCTACCATGCACATCAGGAAGAAAGGCGCGGGGGTTAAGTCAGAATGGTAGGCTAACTTGTAAAGGAGAGTAAACGCATGCCATGTTGTGGGTTTACGTTAGCCGAGAAGATGCTTAACGAACAGAAACAGTTGCATTGCGCGGTTGGTATTGAGGTTTCGTGCGAGAAGGCATTATGATTACATGGCGACATATTATCCTATCGCTTCCTGAGTATCTCTTGATCTATCTATCTGTAGACATTATGGAAAACATACATCATCATTTCACCATGTCAGCATCAAAAGCAACACGGAGTGGAGAAAATACAAGGATCAGTCAGTAAACTCTACTATCGTGAACGAGTTTACGGAGTACATAGGTAGCTATGAATCCTTCGACCGACAGATGATAAGAATCACCTGCACCACCACCAAATTGCTAAGATAATAATAAAAAAAAATTACAACATAGTAAAGGCCCCATTATTAAGGAGAATGTAACATTGTGTGGATTGGCATGTAAGTGGTGGAAACATATCGAAGTTGATGCCATACAAAAGGAAAGGCGGTGATAGCCTGGCACGCACTTGCATGACATGACCCAGAGAAGATTGAAGAATAAAATGATACCCGAGAGATTTCGGCAATACCTTTGAAGGGCCTTGCATTTTACCTTACTTTACCTCATTAGCCTGCTTTAGGTTGGTAGACGACGAGGATCGCCAACGACCAAGCAAATCCCCGTCGTGGCCGGACTAGCTCCCACTGGCTGGTGAGAGTCTGGGACAGCTGCTTGGCTCCGGCTGACTGGTTTGGCGTACGGCTGGTTGCCGCTTGTGCCTGACAATCTACCCCAAAGGAACGAGGGTGTCGTCGACCTGGTTACATCATTGGTCAATGTGGTCCTAGGCGTCCCGAGCAGAAGGGCTTGATGAAGCGAAAGACGGTATCGGAATCGCATCATGGCTCAGCGGCGCGTCACAGACGAGGTCCCCTAAACCACCAGGTCATCTTAGCAACACTAACCAGGCAGAACTAATTATTGTTTGCTGATGATGCCTGCTCCGCTCGCCATGTGCTTCACTCCTCACCTAAAGCCCGGGAGACGTGCCTTGCCCAAGGCAGGCAAGATAGACCTTGTCCTTGGGCAATTCCACACATATGTAGAAGACGATGGATGATCGCTGGGGTCCCTGAGGTTAGATTGATTCACCTCGTATGTACTCTACAGAACGGGCCCTCCGGTGCCATGCCTTCACGCCCCTCCCCTCGCCTCCCTAACTCCCTGAAAACCCTTGATATTTGGTCTCAAGCCCCTCGGTCGCTGAGGCGGCGGGACCCTCGAGAGCCACGCGGACGGGACCGATGAGGCTGGCCTGCCAGGGCATCCGACCACGCACACTCCACGCAGGGCACCGCCTAAGAATTCAAAAGGGACCGATCCCCCTCCTGACTTCAGATCTCAACTGAGCATCGTTGACCCGATCCCCTTCGATGCTCGATCGCACTCAGTGGAAGCCGATGCGCCTCAATGCTGCCGCCATTCGTTTTCGCCCCGCCGATCAGATAGACAGGACCCTTGTTGCTGTTTTTTCTTCTTTTTTGTTAAGAATTCAGTAAACCAAGGAACTTGCCTGACACAGTCAACCCTGCGGTCATCTGCGTACTTTTTATGCCTTCCTAGTTTTTGTGATCGAGCACAGCCGGTGCATACCCATTCGAGCCAGTCTAGTCATTATTCTGGAAGCACTTCGATACTTCGATCTCCGACTGCTTCATTAGGCCGGCTTTAAACCTCTGTTGTGGCCTTGCAATCCGAAATCAAGATTATTCCCCGGTCGGTATGAAACGGCAATCTTGGATGCTTAACGGAGCCTGGCTTTTGCCCAGCTACCTACCTAGTATCTACTCCCCGGAGGTTTTTGATAAGTGATTGTTCGACCCTAAAGCGACGGGAGGTCTGTCTCCATCCCATGGCCCGTTTTGGATGTTGAAGGTACTCCCGTTGCAAATGTTCCGCCAGCAGTTCATCAAGATCGTGCTCGTAGGTTGCTCAGACCAAGATCTCTCGGCCTGGTCCGATCAGTTGCGTCATTAGAATTGGAGAGAAGGAATGGCATGCACAAATGGGGCCTGTCATTTACAAGCGATAGCTCATTATCCTAGACAGATCCCTAAAAGCCCTGTCAAGGCTTGGTGTCCATGTCATCCATCCATCCACAGCGTGAAAGATGAACGTCGCTGTAGCGAAAGGTACAATCAACCACAATATCGGATCGAATATTGTCATCATTTTCATCGTCTTTGCTGAGCCCTATAAGAGTTATTTCACCTTGTAGAGAGAGACCGAGAGACACTGGATTCATTTGGCCAAGGTAGCTCGGCTAGGATTTGTGACGTCAATGGGGCGCGCGATGGAAGTGCTGTAAATAATGCAGACTATTGTCTGCTTGTAAACGCATCCGTCTGTCAACCGATGATGTTAATGGTGGAGGGACCCTGAATGCTGGCTTCATCAGGGTTCAACAAGCACGCCCGATGTGCGTGATTGGCATTCCGGAGCAAAACGACCGGAAGGGCAGAGATTGGTTTTGAGATCGCGGTTGTATGTACTGATGAAATGGAGGAATACCCTACTCGTATTGGACCACGGAACATAAAGTTCGTCGTTTGTGTCAAGACACCCTGGCAGACAGACGGCAGTACACAGCTGCAAAGTGGAAGTCAATCTGGCGATTCAAGAGAGAGGGGGTGTAAGGAGTCAGAAGCCAGGGTCAATCCAATCAGCCAGGACTGAGCCAGTCAGCTTCAACGGATCATATGGGAAACCTCCTCATTCATCAGGTTATCAGCAAGTGTCGCCGGGTGTCATTGGCTGCAATGGCTCCTCCTTCAACAAACCCCATCTTGCCGAGATGGGGAAACCACCTGAGCTGAGTGGAAGTCAAGTCTTGAGTCTTCAACAAGGTTCGTCAACTCCATTGCGACACCCTTCGGCGCCCGGGGTTGGGTCCGCGCCCAAACAAACGAAATCGCAGGCACTCACTCTGGCACTGTTATGGAAGAGGAACGACAAGATAGAGTTCCTACGGCGACTACCGGAGGGCATCCGCACAAGGTTGATTGGCCAAGAAACAACAAGACGAGGTGAGGTTCGACGAGAGAATTCACTCCTCGGCACGCCATCCTGATGGCCAAGTTACAGAACACAGCATCTTAAATGATGTTGTTGTTTGCCATGTGGCTTCTAAGACCAAAGCTACAATGCTTGGTTCAATCACCTATAATAAACCTGCAAAACCTTGGCAACGAAGAACGGGTTCAGTCTGCTTCCATTGCTGTAGGACTGTCGGGAAGTTTTCGTTCCCTCTGGTACTTGTCATGGGTTAATTGGCCGAACCTCTCCAGAAGTTGCTGCTCTGTTGCGGCTGGCGTAGGCCACAAACAGTGAAAATGTTGGCATTGGGTCGGTCCCCACCCTAGAGCCACAGTAAAACTCCCTTGATCGCCATTTTCTCGATCTTTTCCGATTATTGGTCGATGGAGTTTCTATCCCCAGTCCTGATGGGGACCCTTGGGGACGACCCTGGAGGCGTTAGCGTCAAGGGGATTGTCGTCCGCCCCCCGCCGCCTCCACTTTCTACCTGCTTGCGAAGCTGACCACAGCCAGACACGCTGAGGTGCTGAAAGCAACTCAGGCAGCGCAGCGCAGCGTAGCATCTAGGGGTGTTTGTGCCTTACTAGCCCTCCATTGCTAGCCACTCTAGCTCTGGGGAACGTGCCCCGGCATGATCCACTCTGGCCCGCCCTCGTCTCACCCCAAAGCCCGCTGCTGGTTGCGGGCAGCAAATGGAGCAGATGTCTTATTAGTGGGTCAGCGCCACAGTTTTAATTTTCTTTCCAGTTGCTACTCTGTAGAGGGCCTCTGGGGCCTGTTTTTAATGTCATCAACCGGACGCTGTCACCATGACGCCTCACTTTGCTCAATGCCTTGCATGAGCCCCCTCAGGGAGTAAGAAAGCTATGGAAGGTGAGGAAATATTCAAGAAACTTAGGGTGAACTTGGGAGGCCCATAGGTCAGTTGTTTTTATCATATAGGATAAATGTTCTAAGTTTTCTTACTTCCTCTTGCCCCCTCTTTCTGATTGTCGTAGATAAGCATGTTGGTGTCGAAGAGGGACAACCATGGTTGAAGAGCGGGGAAAAGTTGACCGAAACCCCATCGCTCCCGTCCATGAAGCACCGTACTGTATGTTGCATTGTATAGGTAGGTAGGTAAGCAGGTTGTTTAGTTTACTTAGAGCTGACTGGCTTTTCAAGTGCAAGCTCACAATACACGACGCCTGTGTCTCTGTTTTCTTTTTAACGTATAGTTTTGCGCAAAACTTGGGTATGCAAGCCGCTGGGTTGGCTGGGGATTTGCAGGGTCCGACCTCTAGAGTACAGACAGTTTCCTGAAAGCGACAGGATTGAGCCCTGCATGAGCTGTATAAGAAAGTGTCTGTCATACAGTATGTACTGTGCTTGGGTCCGTTTTGCTTTTGTGTAACCGTGAAAGAGCTCTGATAATGAATGATCAAGGGTTGCCGCTACCTGGAGCTGGAGTCGCTCAGTTGGCCAGAGATTCAGCGATTACTGTAGCGTCCCTCTGAAAGTCTGGGCCTGTAGCTAATGGCTTGCTGTTGTGGAGTTGACGTCACCATGGTGCGATTAGAAGATGTACGGTGTCTCGGGGTCCCAGGTACTCTCTCATTAGCTCGTCTGATCCGGCTATCCGTCATGGTGACGCCCCAAGCCTAGGGATCGAGATTACAGTTTGGAAATCAGGGTCCAAGTCCCGGAGTGCCGTTCCGTAGGATAGGTGCAGTAGTCGTCAACTCATCAGCAGGGCCACACTTGGTGCGCAGATACCTACTGGTAGGTATGGTACCGTGGTCAACATTAGGTACTAACGTGCGTATTGTGATATGAGCGTGTCGCGCCGCGGCCAGCTCAATGCGGTCGAGTGACGGGGTTTCAACTGAGTGCAGAATCAAAGAACAACATCTTTGAGTTTAGAGGTATTGCGCTGTGCGTTGTGATTACTATAGAAAATGTTTCCTGACGCAGCATCCGACCGAGTGGGCGCCGGTGAGTCCAGTGTCAATTAAGGCAGGGCGTATTATGTGGTAGCAATGGGATAGGAGGGTGGAAAGCCATGCAAGGAAGTCACTGCCTGCAGCAAAAGACTGAGAAGAAAGCAAAGCAAGGTGAGATTCAACAATGTTCAGTATCCATGGTCGCGAATGATCGACATTACATGGAAGCTGGAGGTGAGGTGAAGGAGTACTGTACATACAATTGCTTCTCTGAGCGAGAGCTATTTGGGGGATAGTGTTCCCAGTAAAAAGGGACTCTAGAGATGGCTTGCGCTAAAAGAAGGTCAAAAGCAAGCCCTTAGTCGCCTCACACCTGCTGTTCCTTGGCGGTTATCCTTCATCAACCCTGGCAAGAGCTCGGTGGTTGCAGCTGGAGGGCCATTAAAGGCCCCTTCGTCCCTGGCAAGCCACCCCACACCAGCCGGTGTTCCCACTTAAGTACCAAGGAAGAGACAAAAACAAGAGCGCGAAATCGCGCCGTAGCAAAGAGAAGAAATCAAGAGAATGGAGTTTTCTTCTTTGAGAAAGAACTTACAAGCGAACAGAGAGAGAGAGAGGAACCTGCGGATACCTAATGCAATTCCCTCTATCTTTACATCCTTCGAAATGTCAAGTCGGCTGCGTAGGTAGCTGGGAAAAATCAAGGCATAACTCACCATATTCTCAATCCGGTCTATGTGAGGTGCATTTATTTTTTCATCACTCCGAGGTGGCTAGTGGATGCTACCACTATCACCACCACCTCCACTTTTCCCTCAGTAAGCTCCGGCCAAAACCGTCTCAGCGGTTGCACCAGCCTGGCCGCCGAGCCCTGGCTGGCCTACCTTGGGACAAATGGTGAGGGGGAGCGGGAGCTTACTGATGACTCTCAGGGCAGGTGCCTCTTTGGAGAGTTTCCCATGCCAACCCAGGGCTCGTTTTTAGAGGCCAGTACCACAATGCTCCTCACACCCCCCCTCCCCCCTCTCTTCTCTTCTCCATCAAGTTGAACACTCTGAACAGAAGAGGAGAGAAGGGGAGAAGAAAGAGAGAAAAAAAAAGGAGTTAACGGCACACCACTGTCTGTTGCTGGTGGAACCCATGCTCTAGGGTGTGTGTGGCTCATCCAGGCCAACCTACCCTGCCTACCCAAGTTACGTCCATTCATCGTAACTCTCAATTCAGACTCGACATTTTTCTCGATCTCATCGATCGATGGGGTTGCGCAAAAAATCCCATGCTTGATTCCCACCCCAATTCTATCCCTTCTTTTCCCTTCTTTGCTCATACTACCCGTAGTACCCCCCCAACCAAGAGGCGTGTGCTCTGTTTCCCTCCGTTCTGTACGTACTCTCTCCCACTCCCCTTGTTTTCCTCCTTGTGAATCCAACGGGTTACTTATAAACTTAAGCTCCAGCCATCCATCATTTCCAGCCTCGCTCCATCTGGTATTATTCACTCCTCATACTTCTATTTACTTTACTACGAGACTCTCTCCTCTCACACAGTTATTTCCAATTTTGGGCTGATCATTGACGGATATAACATCCGTTTTTGTGTTGTGTATTGAGTTACCCTTTCCGTCTGCTTTATCGTTGCCCCTTGGCTCTGGCTCTGGCTTGTCTACTGGATTCCTCGGCAACATCCATTATCTAAACAACAACAACAATCACCACTTGTGCCAGATCTTTCCTTATTCTTCTGTGCCATACATGAACTTGATACCAAACGTCCAACTACTCTGCTTCCTTACTACCAAGACTGCAGAATTGACGCCGCTATAATCAATCAGCTCCTTGTTCCCTTCGCTACCACTACCGAACCCCTGTCTTTTTTTCAGGAACACGCACGCAACAGACCACGAGAAACCCATCAGTCTCGTGTTCTAAAAAGCGGAGGTGATTCTGAGCCATCAATCCCTTCGTTCGGTCTCCTCGAGTCCAGACAAGCTCCGCGACTAGCCATTCCGCTATTTGGGTCCGCCTCGTTTACCTTCGGAGCTGCAACCATATCTAGGCGCATCAAGTCGCCCAGTCTGATCTGATCAGTAGCTGTGTTCTACTGATATCACTGCGACTGTCAACATTACCAAGAGCAGTTCCCAATTCCTGTCGCAATGACAATGCACGCAATCAACGCCGCTGGTCGACGAGTTTCACTCCTTAACGACGAATCTGCTTCCCAACAACAACAGCAGCAGCAGCCGCCCACGCAACGACCACCTCTCAGCTTCCACTCTCACTCCAGCTACGCCTTCACTCAATCATACCCCACCCCGGGCAGTACTTCTTCTTCGCCAAACACTCCCGAACTTCTTCGTTCCGACTCTTATGACTCTCAAATGAGCAACGATCCTCTTTCTCCTCTGACTCCCAACGTCGACTACTACCCCCGACAACAGGTCATGTACACAATTCCTCAGGACTACAACATGGAGGCGAAGCATGCCCAATACGCCGACAGCACCCGTTCAGCTTCCTACGACGCTGAGATGGTCAGCCAGCCCCGATCCTCGCCTATGCCCGAGCGCCCCGGAAAGAGGTATCCCTGCAGGTACCGCGACACTCATGGCTGCGAAAAGACCTTCACCACCTCAGGTCATGCCTCGCGCCATTCAAAGATTCATACTGCAGAGAAGGCTGTTCAATGTACCTTTGCAGGATGCCAGAAGAAGTTCACTCGCGCCGACAACATGAAGCAACATCTCGAAACCCACTTCAAAGATAAGAGTCGCTCTTCTACCAGCCAGCGCAGTCACAGGACATCCCTAGCTGACGCTCGTCGTAACTCTACATCCGGGCGCCCTTCCGCAAGCCGCACATCCTCGTCCAGGAGCCGACGCGACGCTGATCCTTATCCCCTTCCCACGCCCCCACTGGCCTCACCCAGTGTCAACAGTGGATCTTGGGATTTGAGCGGCCGCAACTTGCCCATTCTCAACCGCCCTGTTGCTGGCAGGACACCTAGCGGTCTGGATGCCCTCGCTATGGCTGTGGCATGCCAGGAGGGTTCCGGCGTCTGAAGTGAATAATGCTGGATCTCTCACCCATGGCATTCTCTTACTTCTAAAACAGAATTTTTTCTCGGGCATTACTTTATTGATAATCTTAATCCTCTGACAAGTCCTATCTCTACACACAAATCACTCCACCTGTCGACTTGATCTTTGGGGCACAACCTACTCCCCTTATGACTCCCCCGACCCACACACAGACATTGGTGCATTTTTATTCTGTTCAATGGATTGTTTCCATCACGGCGTTGTATGAACACACGAGGAGCAACACGGATTCAAAGGCGTTATCCGTTTGGATGGGTTTGTTTTATTTTCTTACTTTTTATTTATTCATCATTTATTCAAAAGGTGTCTGGGATTGGACGGTGTCGCGAGTATACGATTGGCTACACGGATGGTTCTCCCCATAAAGGGCACGCGGTTTAGATAAACGACGATAGGAGGTGCCCTCTTGGAGTTTCAAACCCGAGGGCGAAAAAACGCATGGCGTTGGTGGGGTTTTCACGATTTGATGTTTCCAACTTTTGTTCAACTACAAGATTTTCAGGGATAGGCCCATTCGAGGGCCGTATCGGGCATCTCTAGGGGCATGGGTGGTGGAAGAAGACGAGACAGCGGCATAGTACACACTTGGTCGCTGCCCCTTGCGGCTGTATTTAGACGGCAGTGAGGCAGTTTCATGTGTGGTGCTTCCATTTTGGATTCAACACACGAACTGTATACAATTGATACCATTTTCAAAATTTTACACTCATTTTCTCCCCAAGAATTTTTGTAATATCAGCCAATGTGAAGGGATAGAATACATTTATTTACAATGGTGTAATACAAATTCTTCCTATCATCGACATAATTAACGATGACTTGCTGTTTCCATTCGACATCAAATCTATGGGCTCATTACTGCCATACCTTGTGAGCTTGTCGCCTCAGTACCTATTCAAGCTAATATAGATCAATACCCTATGAGACTCTGCTTTGCCAAGGGACAAACAGATATCCACTTTGTAGCACTTGTTTATGGTATACTCTTGGTAACCAATGACCTGATGGTCGGCAGGTAACTCGATTGATTTTATGCGCTTCTGAGTTTTGTCACATGGGAATGTTCTGACAAGCCTGAGACACTTCAAAAACACACATGCCAACCACGGTTACACATGACAAGTAAAAATCTAATTTCTTTTATATATGTGTATGCTTTGATCATCTAATCATTCGATGTCGTTACCCAACTAATTGTCATCATGCTTCATAATTCTCGTACCACGTGCGATTCCCTATTCCCATATATCCTCCTTTTCTGCACATAATCTGGCCATCTCCAGCTGCTCGTCTGTCTGACAGACGAGCACCCGCTGCCTGGCATCGCGTTTGCCGAGTTCCTGGACCACATCCTTGATAGGTTCCTGATTACTAGCATCATCGAGGGCAAAGCCTAAGCAGGCAACCCTCTCGATGACGGCAGATCGAAGCTTAGCGCTGTGCTCTCCAATGCCTCCAGCGAAAACCAAAGCATCGACACGGCCCTCGAGGGTTACGAAGTAAGAGCCGACAAAGCCGGCAATGCGATCGACAAAGATTTCAAAGGCCAGGCGGTGGGTGGGCTCGTCTGACTCGGCAACTACGCCAAAGTTGGTCGTGCCCGTCATGGACTTCCAGCCGCTCTCCTTATTGAGGATCTCCTCAGCCCTTGAAATGTGAAGATGTTTGGTGGATGCAGGGGAGAGTTTCCCCACATCGGAGGCATAGTGGAAGACAAGACTGCAAAGGTTGGCAAGGGTCAGCATGCAAGAACCTTAATTTAGAAGGGAAGACCCTGATCCCACCCCTCGGTTCCGGATCTCATGTATGATCTGATGAGAGTAGCATTCCGCTGCATCCGGTGGGGCATGGTTCTGGGTTCTGGGCCCTAGGCCCCGGGCTAAGGGTGTTTTTGAGGGATTGAGCGCCTTACCTAGGATCAACACTGCCGCTTCGAGTCGCTCCAGGAAGGCCCGCCAAAGGTGTAAGCCCCATACTCGTATCCCAACTCTTGCCGCCCTTGATGGCGCAGGCGCTGGCACCGCTACCGAGGTGCAAAGCGATCATGTTTAAGCTGTCGACGTCTTTTTCAAGATACTGTGCCACGGCTCTTGTGATGAATGCATAGCTGATTCCGTGAAATCCGTACTTGCGTAGGCGATTGCTTTTCGCGATCTTTGGGTCGATGGGGTAGGTGTAGATGTGTGGAGGGATAGTTGTGTGGAACTGTGAGTCGAAACAGGCGACGTTGATGGTCTTGGGTAGCGCGCTGATGCAAGTGTCGACGATGCTCAAGGCGACACCATTGTGAAGTGGTGCTAGGTCGCTGAGCTCTTCAAGGTGGTGATAGGCATCTTGGGTAATGATTTGCGACCGATCATAGTCCCCGCCATGAACAATGCGATGGCTGGCGATGGCAATATCCTCCTTTGAAGAGATCTCCTTGAGTTCAGTATCATCAATGAATGTCTTGAGGAGAAGGTCGAAAGCATCCTCTTGGTTCTTGACACTTTCGGCGACCTCTTTCGCCTTGACCACCTTCTCACCGCGACGCGTATAAGCAAGCGTTGCTGGCGGAGCAGTCAATCCACCGATTGAGGCCTCTGCGATTTGACGAGGTTCTGCGTTCTTATCTGCAGTATAGACTGAGATCTTGACCGAGCTAGAGCCGGCATTGATGGCGAGAATGACCTTCATGACCGATGGCGCGACGCTGAAGGGGTCAATGTTTTGGTGTTGAGTGTGTATCAGGAACGGGGGAGCAGTGGCAGCAGTACTGGGCGATGGATGCTAGGGGAGAAGGGAGCTTGAGTTGAGTTTATCAACTTTCCATTCATGACGGGTTGTGCATCTCAATGACGACACAGCTCCATGGTACGATCCAGGCACCGCGGGGGGTCTTCAGAGACGGTGTGGGGGCGCCCCGAGCATTTCCCCGTTGTCTGCCCACGGATAGCGACATAAGGTATACAGCCTGATAACCTCTGTTTGACGTCCCGGCCAATCCCCTACGGACGGCTGCTGATTATCGCCTTTTTGGGCGGCGTTTGATGAGCGCTTTCATTTCTGACAGGTGAAAGGGTGTGGGCTGTCAACGTCAAACCTTGCAACTACTGTCACCCCACTTGGACACGCACTGCAGCACGAGCATGTGGCTCGTCTCAGTGGTGCAACTGGTCGAGGATACTGGTATGGCATCTGACTCGGAATTGACCTTTTCAAGGCGTAGCTTCGGCCGCATCCGAGGGCTCTGGCACCGATTCGAGCATGTGGTTCGGCCATCCTGACACCGGTAAATCGGGAGAATGTCCCGGCAAAATCTGCGGCGAGGGCAATTCGAAGTGGTTTGGTGGAAATGGGATGCCGTTGAATTCACGGTCCGAACTGTGGCAATAAAGCCAGGTCTCGATAAATCGTCGGTATGCTGGTCTGACTGTTAGCTGACATGTCTGGAGACAGATTTGGAGATCCGGCCAGGGCAGCCGTTGCTCCTACGAGGGGAGCCCTCTATTTTGGGTTTTTTTTCCCCTAACCTTGACGCTCAGTGAACTGGATGGCCAGATATCGTATGTCGAGAGTCGGCTGCTGCAATGATCTTGGCTCGGAGGAATCATTCGTTCTGGTTCGAGATCGCATACGATGCGGCAGTGAAAAGCGTCGGTGTGAGTGCTGGTCGTCGCCCGAAGTCTGCCGCCTGCCAGACGCATTGAGTCGAAGCTGTTTTGCGCGGTCGTCCCTCCCGCGCAGTTCCCCGTCGAACGAGTGAATATCATACTCTCGGTATTGGCCATCCGTCTTATTCGCACACACGCTGAGGGAGTGGAAAGTCGTATATCGATCCCTCCACAGCTTGAGTCTCTGGATCGCACCGATCCCCTTCACCTTGCCGAAGCCATCTGTGCGACCATGGACGTTTGTCCAAACGACGTCGACGTCATAGAAATCAACTAGGTCCTTTCTGCGCAAATCTCCCTGAAATTGAATAGAGCTCTCGACTGTCGTGAACTCGTATCTGATCGTGACGTACTGGTCATGTATACAAACACCCTCGTCCGTTGTGTACCGAATCCGGTGAGGTTCCTGAAACGTGAGATATCTTTCCATGTCCGAAGGGTCATAGTACGGGCGATGGCGCGAGTGGAGGGTATGAGGATATATGTCGGAGGGTGTGTCGGAGGGCACTGAGAGTGAATCGAGTTAGCTGACGTTGGATGTGGAAAGCAGCAACCCAAGTCTACATACAGAAGTGTTCGAGCAATTCGTTCTGGTAGCTACCCTGCCACAGAACACGGCGCTGCTCAGAGCCCACCACTTCCCAAGGCCCCAAGTAAACGACTCGTTCGTCAGGAGTATCTTGAAAAAGGATTCTAGATGTATCCCAGTGTCAGCCAGATGAAACGCCATTCATATCAACCGCGGGCCGGGAGAATCGCACATTGTTGCCTGGAAACCCGGGGGTCCCAAATCGAGTACCGAGGTCCCAGTTCCCGACCCCTCGGTGGTCGGAGCAGAAATGGTTGATATGCCGGAGGTGGGAGTCCAGGTTGAATCAACCGGACTGACGTATGTTCGTCCGTATGTTGGCGGGCGACCGAGCGACGAGGAAGTAAAGGACGAGCCCGAGGACGACATGCTGTCGCTGGTAGCAGTCGAGGGCGATCTGGCTGACCGAGCGGTGGGGACATGTCATGACACGGTCACAACGGCGCAGGAGGTGCGAGTGGTCTCTGCTGGCGCCTTCTTGAAGATCCCAGTGACCAGCCCTAAAGCCGCCGTTGACACGCTCTGGCTTGAACTTGGGCAACGAACGGTCAGGTCTGCTGCGTGGAAGCCTATGTTGACAGAGGAATGGCGGCTCGGCAGGCTCTTGGCTGTCGAGGCCCTGATATCGCCAACGCCTGGGCCGGCGCAAAGGCAGAATCTCAACAATAGGGCAGCGATACAACGTGGAGGCAGCGAGCAAGGTATGTACACTCAGTCGGGATAGACTTCAAGCACTAGATTGGCAAGGGTAGCTCCGGAAGCCGCTGGTGCATTCGTCTGCCCCTCTGATACGACAGCAGGAAACTAGACCTTGGGAGTTCCAGTAATGTATCTGTATCTTTATCCGTACGTATGTACGTGTACAGTGAATGGTGTGCTTGATGGGCGCCAGGAGCCGAAGATCCCAACCTTGGATGAGGTAAAGTTGGAGCTCACGTACATGGAGATATCGCACCGAAGCTGTTGCAACAGCAGTATGTATGTAGAGGGCAAAGCAGGACAGACTCAGACTCAGACCAGACCAGACCAGCCCAAGATAGGACAGGAGAGAAATCAAAGTTCAAGGCGACTTCCTAGAAGATTTAGAGCTAAGCAAGTGTGTCTGTTTTTTTTGGTTGTTCGTCCCATGAACCAGCTGCAGGCCAGCATCATCCATCGCAAATCGTGCTGGGAGCGAGAAGAAGAAGAAAAAGTAAATAGACGAGCGCGGTGAATTTCCACGGATAGTCGACTCAATGAGGGGCCTACAATGTTTGGGCCCGCATCAAATTCGCCAGGAGGACGGATACCTGTACATTAGTGCCTAGGCAGGTAAGGCTAGCCACACACAGACAGGCACGCTGCACGCTGCCTGTTGCAAAGCCGTCAGTTGTTGGCAACTTTGGTACGCAACAATAGAGGAGCTGCGTCGACAGAAGTCGTCCCCAGAAACTCCAAGCCCGAGCAAAATGAATGTCGTTGCGTTGTGCAATCGACAGCCAAGGGTCGACGCCACATGGGCAGAAGCTTGTCTTCCATTGGTGGTCCACTAACAGCGGGAGCACGGCGCACGGGGGTCCATGGGACATTCTGATGGGCTAGCTAACACGGCCAAGAAAGCTAGGGTCCATGTCGTGGGCATTGGAGCTAGGCCAAGCTCCGGCTAGCAATTCCGATTGTCTGGGCCCGTCAGTCTTGTTTGATATGGATGGATGGATGGATGTCACCAGAATGTGGAATTGATCGCATGTCTATGACTTGCTAATTGAAAAAGTTATGAGTCTCGTTGGTATCACGAATACGGACGCATCTTGGCCGGGCAGAGCCGCGTGCTACTACTGTATACCCCATCACCCCGACTGGCGTTGGAGCCATCCAATGGATGGATATTCTTAGGTAGTTACTCTGGACGTGACGGCATCGCTTGTGGGTTTTTTGCACAGTAATAGAGATACATGCTTCGATGATGGCCTGGTAAAGAGTGGAAGAGCCAAGTGTCATTCGGCACGCTCAGTGATCCTTCAATTGCAGTCGGGGTTGAAAGTCGTTTCGTGGTGCAAGTTTTTTTTTTTTTTTTTT